>JAPZAG010000409.1:0-74676 GCA_027475135.1 Bactrocera correcta | reverse complement strand
TAAAGCCATAACGGTATAACGGCAGTGCATTTAGAAGAATTCCGTTATCTTATATTTAGGTATAAAGTCGATTTTCTTGTATATTCACATTTAGCTATCGATATCGAAATGCTTCAAATCATTAGTTTAACATATTAAGTTAATAAACGCTTTTTAGCTTACTGAAGTCTACATAAAGCCTTAACGGTATAACAGCAGTGCATTTAGAAGAATTCCGTAATGTTATAATTATATATTTTGGTATAAAATCGATTTTCTTATATATACACATTTAGCTATCGATATCGAAATGCTTCAAATCATTAGTGTAACATATTTAAGTTAATAAACATTTTTAAGCATACTGAAGTCTACATAAAGCCTTAACGGTATAACGGCAGAGCATTTAGAAGAATTCCGTAATGTTATCATTTATATTTAGGTATAAAGTCGATTTTCTTGTATATATACATTTCGCAATCGATATCGAAATACTTCAGATAACTGGTTTAACATATTTAAGTTAATAAACCTCCTTTAGCGAACTGAAGTTGACATAAAGCCATAACGGCACTGCATTTGGAAGAACTCCGTAGTCTAATATTTAGGCATAAAGTCGATTTTCTTGTATATACACATTTTGCAATCGATATCGAAATGCTTCAAATAACTGGTTTAGCATATTTAAGTTAATTAACCTTCTTTATCTTACTGAAGTTTACATAAAGCCATAACGGCACTGCATTTGGAAGAATTCCGTAGTCTTATATTTAGGCATAAGGTCGATTTTCTTGTATGTACACATTTAGCAATCGATATCGAAATGCTTCAAACCATTAGCTTAACATATTTAAAATAATTAACCTTCTTTAACGTATTGAAGTTGATACAAAGCCATGGCGGCATAACGACAGTACATTTGGAAGAATTCCCTAATCTTATATTTAGGTATAAAGTCGATTTTCTGGAGTATACACATTTAGCAATCGATATCGAGATGCTTCAAATCATTAGTTTAACATATTTAAGTTAATAAACCTTCTTTAACGCACTGAAGTCTACATAAAGCCTTAACGGTATAACTGCACTGCATTTAGAAGAATTCCGTTATCTTATATTTAGGTATAAATTCGACTTTCTTGTATATACTCATTTAGCAATCGATATCGAGATGCTTCAAATCATTAGTTTAACATATTTAAGTTAATAAACCTTCTTTAACGCACTGAAGTCAACATAAAGCCTTAACGGTATAACTGCACAGCATTTAGAAGAATTCCGTTATCATATATTTAAGTATAAATTCGACTTTCTTGTATATACTCATTTAGCAAGCGATATCGAAATGCTTCATCTCATAAGTTTAACATATTTAAGTTAATTAACCTTCTTTAACGTATTGAAGTTGATATATAGCCATGGCGGCATAACGACAGTACAGTTGGAAGAATTCCGTAATCTTATAATTAGGTATAAATTCGATTTTCTTGTATATACACATTTAGCAATCGATATCGAAATGCTTCAAATCATTAGTTTAACATATTTAAGTTAATTAACCTTCTTTAACGTATTGAAGTTGATATAAAGCCATGGCGGCATAACGGCAGTGCATTTAGAAGAATTCTATAATCTCATATTTAGGTATAAGGTCGATTTTCTTGTATATACACATTTAGCAATCGATATCGAAATGCTTCAAATCATTAGTTTAACATATTTAAGTTAATTAACCTTCTTTAACGTATTGAAGTTGATATAAAGCCATGGCGGCATAACGGCAGTGCATTTAGAAGAATTCTATAATCTCATATTTAGGTATAAGGTCGATTTTCTTGTATATACACATTTAGCAATCGATATCGAAATGCTTCAAATCATTAGTTTAACATATTTAAGTTAATTAACCTTCTTTAACGTATTGAAGTTGATATAAAGCCATGGCGGCATAACGGCAGTGCATTTAGAAGAATTCTATAATCTCATATTTAGGTATAAGGTCGATTTTCTTGTATATACACATTTAGCAATCGATATCGAAATGCTTCAAATCATTAGTTTAACATATTTAAGTTAATTAACCTTCTTTAACGTATTGAAGTTGATATAAAGCCATGGCGGCATAACGGCAGTGCATTTAGTAGAATTCTGTAATCTCATATTTAGGTATAAAGTCGATTTTCTTGAGTATACACATTTAGCTATCGATATCGAGATGCTTCAAATCATTAGTTTAACATATTTAAGTTAATAAACCTTCTTTAACGCACTGAAGTCTACATAAAGCCTTAACGGTATAACTGCACTGCATTTAGAAGAATTCCGTTATCTTATATTTAGGTATAAATTCGACTTTCTTGTATATACTCATTTAGCAAGCGATATCGAAATGTTTCAAATAATTAGTTTAACATATTTAAGTTAATTGACCTTCTTTAACGTAATGAAGGTGATATAAAGCCATGGCAGCATAACGACAGTGCATTTAGAAGAATTCCGTAATCTTATATTTAGGTATAGAGTCTATTTTGTTGTATATACGCATTTAGCAATCGATATCGAAATGCTTCAAACCATAAGTTTAAAGTATTGAAAATAATTAACCTTCTTTAACGTATTGAAGTTGATACAAAGCCATGGGGGCATAACGACAGTACATTTGGAAGAATTCCCTAATCTTATAATTAGGTATAAAGTCGAATTTCTTGTATATACACATTTAGCAATCGATATCGAAATGCTTCAAACCATAAGTTTAAAATATTCAAAATAATTAACCTTCTTTAACGTATTGAAGTTGATACAAAGCCATGGCGGCATAACGACAGTACATTTGGAAGAATTCCCTAATTTTATATTTTGGTATAAAGTCGATTTTCTTGAGTATACACATTTAGCAATCGATATCGAAATGCTTCAAATCATTAGTTAAACATATTTAAGTTAATAAACCTTCTTTAACGCACTGAAGTCTACATAAAGCCTTAACGGTATAACTGCACTGCATTTAGAAGAATTCCGTTATCTTATATTTAGGTATAAATTCGACTTTCTTGTATATACTCATTTAGCAAGCGATATCGAAATGCTTCAAATTATTAGTTTAACATATTTAAGTTAATTGACCTTCTTTAACGTAATGAAGGTGATATAAAGCCATGGCAGCATAACGACAGTGCATTTAGAAGAATTCCGTAAGCTTATATTTAGGTATAGAGTCGATTTTGTTGTATATACGCATTTAGCAATCGACATCGAAATGCTTCAAATCATTAGTTTAACATATTTAAGTTAATTAACCTTCTTTAACGTAATGAAGTTGATATAAAGCCATGGCGGCATAACGACAGTACATTTGGAAGAATTCCGTAATCTTATGTTAAGGTATAAATTCGATTTTCTTGTATTTACACATTTAGCAATCGATATCGAAATGCTTCAAACCATTAGCTTAACATATTTAAGTTAATAAACCTTCTTTAACGATCTGAAGTGGGCACATAGCCATGGCGGCATAAGGGCAGTGCATGTGGAAGAATTACATAATCTTCTATTTAGGTATAGAGTCGATTTTGTTGTAAATACACATTTAGCTATCGATATCGAAATGCTTCAAATCATTAGTTAAACATACTAAGTTAATAAACATTTTTTAGCTTACTTAAGTCTACATAAAGCCTTAACGGTATAACGGCAGTGCATTTAGAAGAATTCCGTAATGTTATATTTTTATATTTAGGTATAAAGTCGATTTTCTTGTCTTCACACATATAGCAGTCGGTATCGAAATGCTTCAAACCATTAGCTTAACATATTTAAACTAATTAACCTTCTTTAACGTATTGAAGTTGATACAAAGCCATGGCGGCATAACGACAGTACATTTGGAAGAATTACGTAATCTTATATTTAGGTATAAAGTCGATTTTCTTGAGTATACACATTTAGCAATCGATATCGAGATTCTTCAAATCATTAGTTTAACATATTTAGGTTAATAAACCTTCTTTAACGCACTGAAGTCTACATAAAGCCTTAACGGTATAACTGCACTGCATTTAGAAGAATTCCGTTATCATATATTTAAGTATAAATTCGACTTTCTTGTATATACTCATTTAGCAAGCGATATCGAAATGCTTCAAATTATTAGTTTAACATATTTAAGTTAATAAACCTTCTTTAACGCACTGAAGTCTACATAAAGCCTTAACGGTATAACTGCACTGCATTTAGAAGAATTCCGTTATCTTATATTTAGGTATAAATTCGACTTTCTTGTATATACTCATTTAGCAAGCGATATCGAAATGCTTCAAATTATTAGTTTAACATATTTAAGTTAATTGACCTTCTTTAACGTAATGAAGGTGATATAAAGCCATGGCAGCATAACGACAGTGCATTTAGAAGAATTCCGTAATCTTATATTTAGGTATAGAGTCGATTTTGTTGTATATACACATTTAGCAATCGATATCGAGATTCTTCAAATCATTAGTTTAACATATTTAAGTTAATAAACCTTCTTTAACGCACTGAAGTCTACATAAAGCCTTAACGGTATAACTGCACTGCATTTAGGAGAATTCCGTTATCTTATATTTAGGTATAAATTCGACTTTCTTGTATATACTCCTTTAGCAAGCGATATCGAAATGCTTCAAATCATTAGTTTAACATATTTAAGTTAATTGACCTTCTTTAACGTAATGAAGGTGATATAAAGCCATGGCGGCATAACGACAGTGCGTTTAGAACAATTCCGTAATCTTATATTTAGGTATAGAGTCGATTTTGTTGTATATACGCATTTAGCAATCGACATCGAAATGCTTCAAATCATTAGTTTAACATATTTAAGTTAATTAACCTTCTTTAACGTATTGAAGTTGATATAAAGCCATGGCGGCATAACGGCAGTGCATTTAGAAGAATTCCGTAATCTCATATTTAGGTATAAAGTCGATTTTTTTGTATATACACATTTAGCAATCGATATCGAAATGCTTCAAATCATTAGTTTAACATATTTAAGTTAATTAACCTTCTTTAAGGCACTGAAGTCTACATAAAGCCTTAGCGGTATAACTGCACAGCATTTAGAAGAATTCCGTTATCATATATTTAAGTATAAATTCGACTTTCTTGTATATACTCATTTAGCAAGCGATATCGAGATTCTTCAAATCATTAGTTTAACATATTTAAGTTAATAAACAGTCTTTAACGCACTGAAGTCTACATAAAGCCTTAACGGTATAACTGCACTGCATTTAGGAGAATTCCGTTATCTTATATTTAGGTATAAATAGGACTTTCTTGTATATACACATTTAGCAATCGATATCGAAATGCTTCAAATCATTAGTTTAACATATTTAAGTTAATTAACCTTTGTTAAGGCACTGAAGTCTACATAAAGCCTTAGCGGTATAACTGCACAGCATTTAGAAGAATTCCGTTATCATATATTTAAGTATAAATTCGACTTTCTTGTATATACTCATTTAGCAAGCGATATCGAAATGCTTCAAATTATTAGTTTAACATATTTAAGTTAATTAACCTTCTTTAACGTATTGAAGTTGATATAAAGCCATGGCGGCATAACGGCAGTACATTTGGAAGAATTCCGTAATCTTATAATTAGGTATTAATTCGATTTTCTTGTATATACACATTTAGCAATCGATATCGAAATGCTTCAGACCATTAGCTTAACATATTTAAAATAATTAACCTTCTTTAACGTATTGAAGTTGATACAAAGCCATGGCGGCATAACGGCAGTACATTTGGAAGAATTCCCTAATCTTATATTTAGGTATAAAGTCGATTTTCTTGAGTATACACATTTAGCAATCGATATCGAGATTCTTCAAATCATTAGTTTAACATATTTAAGTTAATAAACCTTCTTTAACGCACTGAAGTCTACATAAAGCCTTAACGGTATAACTGCACAGCATTTAGAAGAATTCCGTTATCATATATTTAAGTATAAATTCGACTTTCTTGTATATACTCATTTAGCAAGCGATATCGAAATGCTTCAAATTATTAGTTTAACATATTTAAGTTAATAAAACTTCTTTAACGCACTGAAGTCTACATAAAGCCTTAACGGTATAACTGCACTGCATTTAGAAGAATTCCGTTATCTTATATTTAGGTATAAATTCGACTTTCTTGTATATACTCATTTAGCAAGCGATATCGAAATGCTTCAAATTATTAGTTTAACATATTTAAGTTAATTGACCTTCTTTAACGTAATGAAGGTGATATAAAGCCATGGCAGCATAACGACAGTGCATTTAGAAGAATTCCGTAATCTTATATTTAGGTATAGAGTCGATTTTGTTGTATATACGCATTTAGCAATCGACATCGAAATGCTTCAAATCATTAGTTTAACATATTTAAGTTAATTAACCTTCTTTAACGTATTGAAGTTTATATAAAGCCATGGCGGCATAACGACAGTACATTTGGAAGAATTCCGTAATCTTATTTTAAAGGGGGGGGGGGGGGGGGGGGGGGGGGGGGGGGGGGGGGGGGGGGGTTTTTTTTTTTTTTTTTTTTTTTTTTTTTTTTTTTTTTTTTTTTTTTTTTTTTTTTTTTTTTTTTTTTTTTTTTTTTTTTTTTTTTTTTTTTTTTTTTTAAGTTAATTAACCTTCTTTAACGTATTGAAGTTGATATAAAGCTATGGCGGCATAACGGCAGTGCATTTAGAAGAATTCTGTAATCTCATATTTAGGTACAAAGTCGATTTTCTTGTATATACACATTTAGCAATCGATATCGAAATGCTTCAAATCATTAGTTTAACATATTTAAGTTAATTAACATTCTTTAACGTATTGAAGTTGATATAAAGCCATGGCGGCATAACGGAAGTGCATTTAGAAGAATTCCGTAATCTTATATTTAGGTATAAAGTCGATTTTGTTGTATATACGCATTTAGCAATCGACATCGAAATGCTTCAAATCATTAGTTTAACATATTTAAGTTAATTAACCTTCTTTAACGTATTGAAGTTGATATAAAGCCATGGCGGCATAACGGCAGTACATTTGGAAGAATTCCCTAATCTTATATTTAGGTATAAAGTCGATTTTCTTGAGTATACACATTTAGCAATCGATATCGAGATTCTTCAAATCATTAGTTTAACATATTTAAGTTAATAAACCTTCTTTAACGTAATGAAGGTGATATAAAGCCATGGCGGCATAACGACAGTGCGTTTAGAACAATTCCGTAATCTTATATTTAGGTATAGAGTCGATTTTGTTGTATATACGCATTTAGCAATCGACATCGAAATGCTTCAAATCATTAGTTTAACATATTTAAGTTAATTAACCTTCTTTAACGTATTGAAGTTGATATAAAGCCATGGCGGCATAACGGCAGTGCATTTAGAAGAATTCCGTAATCTCATATTTAGGTATAAAGTCGATTTTCTTGTATATACACATTTAGCAATCGATATCGAAATGCTTCAAATCATTAGTTTAACATATTTAAGTTAATTAACCTTTGTTAAGGCACTGAAGTCTACATAAAGCCTTAGCGGTATAACTGCACAGCATTTAGAAGAATTCCGTTATCATATATTTAAGTATAAATTCGACTTTCTTGTATATACTCATTTAGCAAGCGATATCGAAATGCTTCAAATTATTAGTTTAACATATTTAAGTTAATTAACCTTCTTTAACGTATTGAAGTTGATATAAAGCCATGGCGGCATAACGGCAGTACATTTGGAAGAATTCCGTAATCTTATAATTAGGTATTAATTCGATTTTCTTGTATATACACATTTAGCAATCGATATCGAAATGCTTCAGACCATTAGCTTAACATATTTAAAATAATTAACCTTCTTTAACGTATTGAAGTTGATACAAAGCCATGGCGGCATAACGGCAGTACATTTGGAAGAATTCCCTAATCTTATATTTAGGTATAAAGTCGATTTTCTTGAGTATACACATTTAGCAATCGATATCGAGATTCTTCAAATCATTAGTTTAACATATTTAAGTTAATAAACCTTCTTTAACGCACTGAAGTCTACATAAAGCCTTAACGGTATAACTGCACAGCATTTAGAAGAATTCCGTTATCATATATTTAAGTATAAATTCGACTTTCTTGTATATACTCATTTAGCAAGCGATATCGAAATGCTTCAAATTATTAGTTTAACATATTTAAGTTAATAAAACTTCTTTAACGCACTGAAGTCTACATAAAGCCTTAACGGTATAACTGCACTGCATTTAGAAGAATTCCGTTATCTTATATTTAGGTATAAATTCGACTTTCTTGTATATACTCATTTAGCAAGCGATATCGAAATGCTTCAAATTATTAGTTTAACATATTTAAGTTAATTGACCTTCTTTAACGTAATGAAGGTGATATAAAGCCATGGCAGCATAACGACAGTGCATTTAGAAGAATTCCGTAATCTTATATTTAGGTATAGAGTCGATTTTGTTGTATATACGCATTTAGCAATCGACATCGAAATGCTTCAAATCATTAGTTTAACATATTTAAGTTAATTAACCTTCTTTAACGTATTGAAGTTTATATAAAGCCATGGCGGCATAACGACAGTACATTTGGAAGAATTCCGTAATCTTATGTTAAGGTATAAATTCGATTTTCTTGTATTTACACATTTAGCAATCGATATCGAAATGCTTCAAACCATTAGCTTAACATATTTAAGTTAATAAACCTTCTTTAACGATCTGAAGTGGGCACATAGCCATGGCGGCATAAGGGCAGTGCATGTGGAAGAATTACATAATCTTCTATTTAGGTATAGAGTCGATTTTCTTTTAAATACACATTTAGCTATCGATATCGAAATGCTTCAAATCATTAGTTAAACATACCAAGTTAATAAACATTTTTTAGCTTACTGAAGTCTACATAAAGCCTTAACGGTATAACGGCAGTGCATTTAGAAGAATTCCGTAATGTTATATTTTTATATTTAGGTATAAAGTCGATTTTCATGTATATACACATTTAGCAATCGATATCGAAATGCTTCAAATCATTAGTTTAACATATTTAAGTTAATAAACCTTCTCTAACGCACTGAAGTCTACATAAAGCCTTAACGGTATAACTGCACAGCATTTAGAAGAATTCCGTTATCATATATTTAGGTATAAATTCGACTTTCTTGTATACACTCATTTAGCAAGCGATATCGAAATGCTTCAAATTATTAGTTTAACATATTTAAGTTAATTAACCTTCTTTAACGTATTGAAGTTGATATATAGCCATGGCGGCATAACGACAGTACAGTTGGAAGAATTCCGTAATCTTATAATTATGTACAAATTCGATTTTCTTGTATATACACATTTAGCAATCGATATCGAAATGCTTCAAGTCATTAGTTTAACATATTTAAGTTAATTAACCTTCTTTAACGTATTGAAGTTGATATAAAGCCATGGCGGCATAACGGCAGTGCATTTAGAAGAATTCTGTAATCTCATATTTAGGTATAAAGTCGATTTTCATGTATATACACATTTAGCTATCGATATCGAGATGCTTCAAATCATTAGTTTAACATATTTAAGTTAATAAACCTTCTTTAACGCACTGAAGTCTACATAAAGCCTTACCGGTATAACTGCACTGCATTTAGAAGATTTCCGTTATCATATATTTAGGTAAAAAGTCGATTTTCTTGTATATATATATTTCGCAATCGATATCGAAATGCTTCAGATAACTGGTTTAACATATTTAAGTTAATAAACTTCCTTTAGCGAACTGAAGTTGACATATTTAGGTATAAAGTCGATTTTGTTGTACATACGCATTTAGCAATCGATATCGAAATGCTTCAAATCATTAGTTTAACATATTTAAGTTAATTAACCTTCTTTAACGTAGTGAAGGCGATATAAAGCCATGGCTGCATAACGACAGTGCATGTAGAAGAATTTCGTAATCTTATATTTAGGTATATAGTCGATTTTCTTATATTAACAAATTTAGCAGTCGATATCGAAAATCTTCAAATCATTAGTTTAACATATTTAAGTTAATTAACCTTCTTAAACGTAATGAAGGTTATATAAAGCCATGGCGGCATAACGACGGTGCATTTAGAGGAATTCCGTAATCTTATATTTAGGTATAAAGTCGATTTTGTTGTATATACGCAATTAGCAATCGATATCGAAATGCTTCAAATCATAAGTTTAACATATTTAAGTTAATTATCCTTCTTTTTCTTGCTGAAGTTTACATAAAGCCATAACGTTATAACAGGAGGGCATTTGGAAGAATTCCGTAATCTTATATTTAGGAAGAAAGTCGATTTTTTGTATATACACATTTAGCAATCGTGTCGAGATGGTTCAACTCATTAGTTTAACATATTTAAGCTAATAAACCTCCTTTAGCGTAATGAAGGTTATATAAAGCCATGGCGGCATAACGACAGTGCATGTATAAGAATTCCGTAATCTTATATTTAGGTATAAAGTCGATTTTCTTGTATAAATACATTTCGCAATCGATATCGAAATGCTTCAAATCATTAGTTTAATATATTTAAGTTAATAAACCTCCTTTAGTGAACTGAAGATGACATAAAGCCATAACGGCACTGCACTTGGAAGAATTCCGTAGTCTTATATTTATGCATAAAGTCGATTTTCTTGTATATACACATTTTGCAATCGATATCAAAATGCTTCAAATAACTGGTTTAGCATATTTAAGTTAATTAACCTTCTTTATCTTACTGAAGTTTACATAAAGCCATAACGACATAACGGCAGTATATGTGGCAGCATTCCGTAATCTTATATTTGGGTATAAAGTCGATTTTGTTGTACATACACATTTAGCAATCGATATCGAAATGCTTCAAATCATTAGTTTAACATATTAAAGTTAATAAACCTTCTTTAGCGTAATGAAGGTTATATAAAGCCATGGCGGCATAACGACAGTGCATGTAGAAGAATTCCGTAATCTTAAATTTAGGTATATAGTCGATTTTCTTGTATTTACACATTTAGCAATCGAAATCGAAAATCTTCAAATCATTAGTTTAACATATTTAAGTTAATTAACCTTCTTTAACGTAATGAAGGTGATATAAAGCCATGGCGGCATAACGACAGTGCATTTAGAAAAATTCCGTAATCTTATATTTAGGTATAAAGTCGATTTTCTTGTATATACACATTTAGCAATCGATATCGAAATGCTTCAAATCATTAGTTTAACATATTTAAGTTAATTAACATTCTTTAACGTATTGAAGTTGATATAAAGCCATGGCGGCATAACGGCAGTGCATTTAGAAGAATTCTGTAATCTCATATTTAGGTATAAAGTCGATTTTCTTGTATATACACATTTAGCAATCGATATCGAAATGCTTCAAATCATTAGTTTAACATATTTAAGTTAATAAACCTTCTCTAACGCACTGAAGTCTACATAAAGCCTTAACGGTATAACTGCACAGCATTTAGAAGAATTCCGTTATCATATATTTAGGTATAAATTCGACTTTCTTGTATACACTCATTTAGCAAGCGATATCGAAATGCTTCAAATTATTAGTTTAACATATTTAAGTTAATTAACCTTCTTTAACGTATTGAAGTTGATAAAATAGCCATGGCGGCATAACGGCAGTGCAGTTGGAAAAATTTCCCTGTAATCTTAAAATTTATGTATAAATTCGATTTTCTTGTATATACACATTTAGCAATCGATATCGAAATGCTTCAAATCATTAGTTTAACATATTTAAGTTAATTAACCTTCTTTAACGTATTGAAGTTGATATAAAGCCATGGCGGCATAACGGCAGTGCATTTAGAAGAATTCTGTAATCTCATATTTAGGTATAAAGTCGATTTTCATGTATATACACATTTAGCTATCGATATCGAGATGCTTCAAATCATTAGTTTAACATATTTAAGTTAATAAACCTTCTTTAACGCACTGAAGTCTACATAAAGCCTTACCGGTATAACTGCACTGCATTTAGAAGATTTCCGTTATCATATATTTAGGTAAAAAGTCGATTTTCTTGTGTATATATATTTCGCAATCGATATCGAAATGCTTCAGATAACTGGTTTAACATATTTAAGTTAATAAACTTCCTTTAGCGAACTGAAGTTGACATATTTAGGTATAAAGTCGATTTTGTTGTACATACGCATTTAGCAATCGATATCGAAATGCTTCAAATCATTAGTTTAACATATTTAAGTTAATTAACCTTCTTTAACGTAGTGAAGGCGATATAAAGCCATGGCTGCATAACGACAGTGCATGTAGAAGAATTTCGTAATCTTATATTTAGGTATATAGTCGATTTTCTTATATTAACAAATTTAGCAGTCGATATCGAAAATCTTCAAATCATTAGTTTAACATATTTAAGTTAATTAACCTTCTTAAACGTAATGAAGGTTATATAAAGCCATGGCGGCATAACGACGGTGCATTTAGAGGAATTCCGTAATCTTATATTTAGGTATAAAGTCGATTTTGTTGTATATACGCAATTAGCAATCGATATCGAAATGCTTCAAATCATTAGTTTAACATATTTAAGTTAATTATCCTTCTTTTTCTTGCTGAAGTTTACATAAAGCCATAACGTTATAACAGGAGGGCATTTGGAAGAATTCCGTAATCTTATATTTAGGAAGAAAGTCGATTTTTTGTATATACACATTTAGCAATCGTGTCGAGATGGTTCAACTCATTAGTTTAACATATTTAAGTTAATAAACCTCCTTTAGCGTAATGAAGGTTATATAAAGCCATGGCGGCATAACGACAGTGCATGTATAAGAATTCCGTAATCTTATATTTAGGTATAAAGTCGATTTTCTTGTATAAATACATTTCGCAATCGATATCGAAATGCTTCAAATCATTAGTTTAATATATTTAAGTTAATAAACCTCCTTTAGTGAACTGAAGATGACATAAAGCCATAACGGCACTGCACTTGGAAGAATTCCGTAGTCTTATATTTATGCATAAAGTCGATTTTCTTGTATATAGACATTTTGCAATCGATATCAAAATGCTTCAAATAACTGGTTTAGCATATTTAAGTTAATTAACCTTCTTTATCTTACTGAAGTTTACATAAAGCCATAACGACATAACGGCAGTATATGTGGCAGATTCCGTAATCTTATATTTGGGTATAAAGTCGATTTTGTTGTACATACACATTTAGCAATCGATATCGAAATGCTTCAAATCATTAGTTTAACATATTAAAGTTAATAAACCTTCTTTAGCGTAATGAAGGTTATATAAAGCCATGGCGGCATAACGACAGTGCATGTAGAAGAATTCCGTAATCTTAAATTTAGGTATATAGTCGATTTTCTTGTATTTACACATTTAGCAATCGAAATCGAAAATCTTCAAATCATTAGTTTAACATATTTAAGTTAATTAACCTTCTTTAACGTAATGAAGGTGATATAAAGCCATGGCGGCATAACGACAGTGCATTTAGAAAAATTCCGTAATCTTATATTTAGGTATAAAGTCGATTTTCTTGTATATACACATCTAGCAATCGATATCGAAATGCTTCAAATCATTAGTTTAACATATTTAAGTTAATTAACATTCTTTAACGTATTGAAGTTGATATAAAGCCATGGCGGCATAACGGCAGTGCATTTAGAAGAATTCTGTAATCTCATATTTAGGTATAAAGTCGATTTTCTTGTATATACACATTTAGCAATCGATATCGAAATGCTTCAAATCATTAGTTTAACATATTTAAGTTAATTAACATTCTTTAACGTATTGAAGTTGATATAAAGCCATGGCGGCATAACGGCAGTGCATTTAGAAGAATTCTGTAATCTCATATTTAGGTATAAAGTCGATTTTCTTGTATATACACATCTAGCAATCGATATCGAAATGCTTCAAATCATTAGTTTAACATATTTAAGTTAATTAACATTCTTTAACGTATTGAAGTTGATATAAAGCCATGGCGGTATAACTGCACAGCATTTAGAAGAATTCCGTTATCAAATATTTAGGTATAAATTCGACTTTCTTGTATACACTCATTTAGCAAGCGATATCGAAATGCTTCAAATTATTAGTTTAACATATTTAAGTTAATTAACCTTCTTTAACGTATTGAAGTTGATATATAGCCATGGCGGCATAACGACAGTACAGTTGGAAGAATTCCGTAATCTTATAATTATGTACAAATTCGATTTTCTTGTATATACACATTTAGCAATCGATATCGAAATGCTTCAAATCATTAGTTTAACATATTTAAGTTAATTAACCTTCTTTAACGTATTGAAGTTGATATAAAGCCATGGCGGCATAACGGCAGTGCATTTAGAAGAATTCTGTAATCTCATATTTAGGTATAAAGTCGATTTTCATGTATATACATATTTAGCTATCGATATCGAGATGCTTCAAATCATTAGTTTAACATATTTAATTTAAAGTAAACCTTCTTTAACGCACTGAAGTCTACATAAAGCCTTACCGGTATAACTGCACTGCATTTAGAAGATTTCCGTTATCATATATTTAGGTATAAAGTCGATTTTCTTGTATATATACATTTCGCAATCGATATCGAAATGCTTCAAATCATTAGTTTAACATATTTAAGTTAATAAACCTCCTTTAGTGAACTGAAGATGACATAAAGCCATAACGGCACTGCACTTGGAAGAATTCCGTAGTCTTATATTTATGCATAAAGTCGATTTTCTTGTATATACACATTTTGCAATCGATATCAAAATGCTTCAAATAACTGGTTTAGCATATTTAAGTTAATTAACCTTCTTTATCTTACTGAAGTTTACATAAAGCCATAACGACATAACGGCAGTATATGTGGCAGCAATCCGTAATCTTATATTTGGGTATAAAGTCGATTTTGTTGTACATACACATTTAGCAATCGATATCGAAATGCTTCAAATCATTAGTTTAACATATTAAAGTTAATAAACCTTCTTTAGCGTAATGAAGGTTATATAAAGCCATGGCGGCATAACGACAGTGCATGTAGAAGAATTCCGTAATCTTAAATTTAGGTATATAGTCGATTTTCTTGTATTTACACATTTAGCAATCGAAATCGAAAATCTTCAAATCATTAGTTTAACATATTTAAGTTAATTAACCTTCTTTAACGTAATGAAGGTGATATAAAGCCATGGCGGCATAACGACAGTGCATTTAGAAAAATTCCGTAATCTTATATTTAGGTATAAGTTCGATTTTGTTGTGTATAGGCATTTAGCAATCGATATCGAAACGCTTCACATAACTGGTTTAGCATATTTAGATTAATTAACCCCCTCTATCTTACTGAAGTTTACATAACGCCATAACGGCATATCGGCAGTATGTTTGGGTGAATTCCGTAATCTTTTATTTAGGTATAAAATCGATTTTCTTGTACATACACATTTAGCAATCAATATCGAAATGCTTCAAATCATTAATTTAGCATATTTAAAATAATTAACCTTCTTTAACGTAATGAAGGTGATATAAAGCCACGGCGGCCTAACGACAGTGCATTTAGAAGAATTCCGTAATCTTATATTTAGGTATAAATTCGATTTTCTTTTACATACACTTTTAGCAATCGATATCGAAATGCTCAAATCATTAGTTTAACATATTTAAAATAATTAACCTTCTTTAACGTAATGAAGGTGATATAAGGCCACGGCGGCCTAACGACAGTGCATTTAGAAGAATTCCGTAATCTTATATTTAGGTATAAATTCGATTTTCTTTTACATACACATTTGGCAATCGATATCGAAATGCTCAAATCATTAGTTTAACATATTTAAGTTAATAAACCTTCTTTAACGTACTGAAATTTATATAAAGCCATAACGGCATAACGGCAGTGCATTAAGAAGAATTACGTAATCTTATATTTAGGTATAAAGTCGATTTTCTTGTATATACGCATTAAGCAATCGATATTGAAATGCTTCAAATCATTAGTTTAACATATTTAAGTTAATAAACCTTCTTTAACGAACTGAAGTTGGCATAAAGCCATGGTGGCATAACGACAGTGCATGTAGAAGAATTCCGTTATCTTATTTTTAGGTATAAAACCGCTTTTCTTGTATTTACGCAATTAGCAATAGATCTCGGTATGCTTCAAATCTGCAGTTGTTATATTACTGCCGTTATACCGTTAAGGCTTTATGTAGACTTCAGTAAGCTAAAAAATGTTTATTAACTTAGAATGTTTAACTAATGATTTGAAGCATTTCGATATCGATAGCTAAATGTGTTTTTTCAAGAAAATCGACTTTATACCTAAATATAAGTTTATGGAATTCTTCTGTATGCACTGCCGTTATGCCGCCATGGCTATATGCCCACTTTAGATCTTTAAAGAAGGTTTATTAATTTAAATATGTTAAACTTGTGAGCTGAAGCATTTCGATATCGATTGCTAAATGTGTATATACAAGAAAATCGATTTTGTACCTAAATAAAAGATTACGGAATTCACCCAAATGTACTGTCGTTATGCCACCATGGCTTTATATCAACTTCAATACGTTAAAGAAGGTTAATTAACTTAAATATGTTAAACTAATGATTTGAAGCATCTCGATATCGATTGGTAAATGTGTATACTCAAGAAAATCGACTTTATACCTAAATATAAGATTAGGGAATTCTTCCAAATGTACTGTCGTTATGCCGCCATGGCTTTGTATCAACTTCAATACGTTAAAGAAGGTTAATTATTTTAAATATTTTAAAATTATGGTTTGAAGCATATCGATATTGATTGCTAAATGTTTATGTACAACAAAATCGAATTTATACCTAAATATGTCAACTTCAGTTCGCTAAAGGAAGTTTATTAACTTAGATATGTTAAACCCGTTATCTGAAGCATTTCGATATCGATTGCGAAATATATATATACAAGAAAATGGACTTTATACCTAAATATATGATAACGGAAATCTTCTAAATGCAGTGCAGTTATACCGTTAAGGCTTTATGTAGACTTCAGTGCGTTAAAGAAGGTTTATTAACTTAAATATGTTAAACTAATGATTTGAAGCATCGCAATATCGATTGCTAAATGTGTATACTCAAGAAAATCGACTTTATACCTAAATGTGAGATTATAGAATTCTTCTAAATGCACTGCCGTTATGCCGCCATGGCTTTATATCAACTTCAATACGTTACAGAAGGTTAATTAACTTAAATATGTTAAACTAATGATTTGAAGCATTTCGATATCGATTGCTTAATGTGTATATACAAGAAAATCGAATTTATACCTAATTATAAGATTAGGAATTCTTCTAATGACTGTCGTTATGCCGCCATGGCTATATATCAACTTCAATACGTTAAAGAAGGTTAATTAACTTAAATATGTTAAACTAATAATTTGAAGCATTTCGATATCGCTTGCTAAATGAGTATATACAAGAAAGTCGAATTTATACTTAAATATATGATAACGGAATTCTTCTAAATGCTGTCAGTTATACCGTTAAGGCTTTATGTAGACTTCAGTGCGTTAAAGAAGGTTTATTAACTTAAATATGTTAAACTAATGATTTGAAGCATCTCAGATATCGATTGCTAAATGTGTATATACAAGAAAATCGACTTTATACCTTAAATATAGATTAGGGAATTCTTCTAAATGACTGTCGTTATGCCGCCATGGCTTTATATCAACTTCATACGTTAAAGAAGGTTATTAACTTAAATATGTTAAACTAATGATTTGAAGCATTTCGATATCGATTGCTAAATGTGTATATACAAGAAAATCGACTTTATACCTAAATATAAGATTAGGAATTCTTCCAATGTACTGTCGTTATGCCGCCATGGCTTATATCCCACTTCAATACGTTAAAGAAGGTTATTAACTTAAATATGTTAAACTAATGTTTAAGCATTTGATATCGATTGCTAAATGAGTATATACAAGAAAATCGATTTATACCTAAATATAAGTATTACGGAATTCTTCTAAATGACTGTCGTTATGCCGCCATGGCTTATATGCAACTTCAGATACGTTAAAGAAGGTTTATTAACTTAAATATGTTAAACTAATGATTTGAAGCATTTCGATATCGATTGCTAAATGTGTATATACAAGAAAATCGATTTATACCTTAAATAAAGATTACGGAATTCTTCCAAATGTACTGTCGTTATGCCGCCATGGCTTTATATCAACTTCAATACGTTAAAGAAGGTTAATTAACTTAAATATGTTAAACTAATGATTTGAAGCATTTCGATATCGATTGCTAAATGGTATATACAAGAAAATCGACTTTATACCTAAATATAAGATTACGGAATTCTTCATAATGCACTGTCGTTATGCCGCCATGGCTTTATATCACACTTCAATACGTTAAAGAAGGTTAATTAACTTAAATATGTTAAACTAATGATTTGAAGCATTTCGATATCGATTGCTAAATGCGTATATACAACAAAATCGACTTTATACCTAAATATAAGATTACGGAATTCTTCAAATGCACTGTCGTTATGCCGCCATGGCTTTATATCACCTTCATTACGTTAAAGAAGGTTAATTAACTTAAATATGTTAAACTAATGATTTGAAGCATTTCGATGTCGATTGCTAAATGCGTATATACAACAAAATCGACTCAATACCTAAATATAAGATTACGGAATTCTTCTAAATGCACTGTCGTTATGCCGCCATGGCTTTATATCACCTTCATTACGTTAAAGAAGGTCAATTAACTTAAATATGTTAAACTAATAATTTGAAGCATTTAGATATCGCTTGCTAAATGAGTATATACAAGAAAGTCGAATTTATACTTAAATATATGATAACGGAATTCTTCTAAATGCAGTGCAGTTATACCGTTAAGGCTTTATGTAGACTTCAGTGCGGTAAAGAAGGTTTATTAACTTAAATATGTTAAACTAATGATTTGAAGCATCTCGATATCGATTGCTAAATGTGTATACTCAAGAAAATCGACTTTATACCTAAATATAAGATTAGGGAACTCTTCCAAATGTACTGTCGTTATGCCGCCATGGCTTTGTATCAACTTCAATACGTTAAAGAAGGTTAATTATTTTAAATATGTTAAGCTAGTGGTTTGAAGCATTTCGATATCGACTGCTATATGTGTAAATACAAGAAAATCGACTTTATACCTAAATATAAAATTATAACATTACGGAATTCTTCTAAATGCACTGCCGTTATACCGTTAAGGCTTTATGTAGACTTCAGTAAGCTAAAAAATAATGATTTGAAGCATTTCGATATCGATAGCTAAATATGTATTTACAAGAAAATCGACTCTATACCTAAATATAAGATTATGTAATTCTTCCACATGCACTGCCCTTATGCCGCCATGGCTATGTGCCCACTTCAGATCGTTAAAGAAGGTTAATTAACTTAAATATGTTAAACTTATGAGCTGAAGCAGTTCGATATCGATTGCTAAATGTGTATACACAAGAAAATCGATTTTATACCTTAACATAAGATTACGGAATTCTTCCAAATGTACTGTCGTTATGCCGGCGAAGCTTTACATCAACTTCAATACGTTAAGGAGGGTTAGTTAACTTAAATATGTTAAACTAATGATTTGAAGCATTTCGATGTCGATTGCTAAATGCGTATATACAACAAAATCGACTTTATACCTAAATATAAGATTACGGAATTCTTCTAAATGCACTGTCGTTATGCCGCCAAGGCTTTATGTCACCTTCATTACGTTAAAGAAGGTTAATTTACTTAAATATGTTAAACTAGTGATTTGAAGCATTTCGATATCGCTTGCTAAATGAGTATATACAAGAAAGTCGAATTTATACCTAAATATAAGATAACGGAATTCTTCTAAATGCAGTGCAGTTATACCGTTGAGGCTTTATGTAGACTTCAGTGCGTTAAAGAAGGTTTATTAACTTAAATGTTTTAAACTAAGGGTTTGAAGCATTTCGACATCGATTGCTAAATGTGTATATACAAGAAATTCGACTTTATACCTAATTATAAGACTAGGGAATTCTTCCAAATGTACTGTCGTTATGCCGCCATGGCTTTGTATCAACTTCAATACGTTAAAGAAGGTTAATTATTTTAAATATTTTAAACTTATGGTTTGAAGCATTTCGATATCGACTACTAAATGTGTAAATACAAGAAAATCGACTTTATACCTAAATATAAGATTACGGAATTCTTCTAAATGCACTGCCGTTATACCGTTAAGGCTTTATGTAGACTTCAGTAAGCTAAAAAATTTTTATTAACTTAGTATGTTTAACTAATGATTTGAAGCATTTCGATATCGATAGCTAAATGTGTATTTACAAGAAAATCGACTCTATACCTAAATAAAAGATTATGTAATTCTTCTACATGCACTGCCGTTATGCCGCCATGGCTATGTGCTCACTTCAGATCGTTAAAGAAGGTTTATTAACCTAAATATGTTAAATTTATGAGCTGAAGCATTTCGATATCGTTTGCTAAATGTGTATACACAAGAAAATCTATTTTATACCTAAATAAAAGATTACGGAATTCACCCAAATATACTGCCGTTATGGCTTTTGTAGACTTCAGTAAGATAAAGAGGATTAATTAACTTAAATATTTTAAACTGATGACTTGAAGCATTTCGATATCGATTGCTAAATTTGTATATACAAGAAAATCGACTTTATACCTAAATATAAGACTACGGAATTCTCCCAAATGTACTGTCGTTATGCCGCCATGGCCATATATCAACTTCAATACATTAAAGAAAGTTAATTAACTTAAATATGTTAAACTAATAATTTGAAGCATTTCGATATCGCTTGCTAAATGAATATATACAAGAAAGTCGAATTTATACCTAAATATATGATAACGGAATTCTTCTAAATGCCGTGCAGTTATACCGTTAAGGCCTTATGTAGACTTCAGTGCGTTAAAGAAGGCTTATTAACTTAAATATGTTTAACTAATGGGTTGAAGCATCACGATATCGATTGCTAAATGTGTATACTCAAGAAAATCGACTTTATACCTAATTATAAGACTAGGGAATTCTTCCAAATGTACTGTCGTTATGCCGCCATGGCTTTGTATCAACTTCAATACGTTAAAGAAGGTTAATTATTTTAAATATTTTAAACTTATGGTTTGAAGCATTTAGATATCGCTTGCTAAATGCGTATATACAACAAAATCGACTCTATACCTAAATATAAGATTACGGAATTCTTCTAAATGCACTGTCGTTATGCCGCCATGGCTTTATATCACCTTCATTACGTTAAAGAAGGTTTATTAACTTAAATATGTTAAACTTATGAGCTGAAGCATTTCGATATCGATTGCTAAATGTGTAAATCCAAGAAAATCGACTATATACCTAAATATAAGATTGCGGAATTCTTCTACATGCACTGCCGTTATACCGTTATGGCTTTATGTAAACTTCAGTAAGATAAAGAAGGTTAATTAACTTAAATATGTTAAACTATTATTTGAAACATTTCGTTATCGATTGCTAAATGTGTATATACAAGAAAACCGACTTTATACCTAAATATAAGACTACGGACTTCTTCTAAATGCACTTCCGTTATGCCGCCATGGCTTTATATCAACTTCAATACGCTAAAGAAGGTTAGTTAACTTAAATATGTTAAACTAATAATTTGAAGCATTTCGATATTGATTGCGAAATGTGTATGTACAAGAAAATCGATTTTATACCTAAATAAAAATTACGGAATTCACCCAAACATACTGCCGTTATATCGTTATGGCTTTATGTAAACTTCAGTAAGATAAAGAAAGTTAATTAACTTAAATATGCTAAACCAGTTATTTGCAGCAATTTGATATCGACTGCAAAATGTGTATATATAAGAAAATCGAATTTATGCCTAAATATAAGACTACGGAATTCTTCCAAATGCAGTGCCGTTGATGCTTTATGTCAACTTCAGTTCAATAAAGGAGGTTTATTAACTTAAATATGTTAAACCAGTTATATGAAGCATTTCGATATCGATTGCGAAATGTATATATACAAGAAAATCGACTTTATACCTAAATATAAGATTACGGAATTCTTCCACATGTACTGTCGTTATACCGCCATGGCTTTATATTACCTTCAATCTGTTTAAGAAGGTAGATTACTTTAAATATGTTAAACTAATGGTTTGAAGCATTTCGATATCGATTGCTAAATGTGTAAATATAAGAAAAGCCACTGTATACCTAAATATAAAATTACAACATTACGGAATTCTTCTAAATGCACTGCCGTTATACCGTTAAGGCTTTATGAAGACTTCAGTAAGCTAAAAAATGTTTATTAACTAAATATGTTAAACTAATGATTTGAAGCATTTCGATATCGATAGCTAAATGTGTATATACAAGAAAATCGACTTTATACCTAAATATAAGATTACGGAATTCTTTTAGATGCACTGCCGTTATGCCATCATGGCTATATGCAAACTTCTGATCGTTAAAGAAGGTTTATTAACTTAAATATGTTTAACTAATGAGTTGAACTATCTCGATATCGATTGCTAAATGTGTATATACAACAAAATCGGCTTTATTCCTAAATATAAGATTACCGAGTTCTTGGAAATGCACTGCCGTTATACCGTTATGGCATTATGTAAACCTCAGTAAGAAAAAGAAGGATAATTAACTTAAATATGTTAAACTAATGATTTGAAGCATATCGATATCGATTGCTAAATGTGTATATACAAGAAAATCGACTTTATACTTAAATATAAGATTACGGAATTATTCTACATGCACTGCCGTTATGCCATCATGGCTCTATGCAAACTTCTGATCGTTAAAGAAGGTTTATTAACTTAAATACGTTAAACCAGTTATTTGAAGCATTTCGATATCGATTGCTTAATGCACATATACAAGAAAATCGACTTTATACCTAAATATAACACTACGGAATTCTTCCAAATGTTCTGTGGTTATGCCGCCATGGCTTTATATCAACTTCAATACGTTAAAGAAGGTTAATTAACTTAAATTTGGTAAACTAATGACTTGAAGCATTTCGATATCGCTTGCTAAATTCGTATATACAAGAAAATCGAATTTATATTCTAAACATAAGATTACGGAATACTTCCAAATGTACTGCCGTTAAGACGCCATGGCTTTATATCACCTTCATTACGATAAAGAAGGCTAATTAACTTAAATATGTTAAACTAATGATTTGAAGCATCTCGATATCGATTGCTAAATGTGTATATACAAGAAAATCGACTTTATACCTAAATATAAGTTAACGGAATTCTTCTACATGCACTGCTGTTATGCCGCCATGGCTTTAAACCAACTTCGGTTCGTTGAAGAAGGTTTATTAACTTAAATATGTTAAACTTATGAGTTGAAGCATCTCGATATCGATTGCTAAATGTGTATATACAAGAAAATCGACTTTATACATTAATATACGATAACGGAATTCTTCTAAATGCACTGCCGTTATGCAGTTGTGGATTTACTTTCAGTTCGTTAAAGAAGATTTATTAACTTAAATATGTTAAACTAATGATTTGAAGCATTTCGATATCGATTGCTTAATGCATATATACAAGAAAATCGACTTTATACCTAAATATAGGACTACGGAATTCTTCCAAATGTACTGTGGTTATGCCGCCATGGCTTTATGCCAACTTCAGTTCGTAAAAGAAGGTTTATTAACTTAAATATGTTAAACTTATGAGTTGAAGCATCTCGATATCGATTGCTAAATGTGTATATACAACAAAATCGAATTTATACCTAAATATAAGATAACGGAATTCTTCTAAATGCACTGCTTTTATTCCGCCATGGCTATATGCCAACTTCAGATCG
Organism: Bactrocera correcta; assembly: GCA_027475135.1. Taxonomy (NCBI): domain Eukaryota; kingdom Metazoa; phylum Arthropoda; class Insecta; order Diptera; family Tephritidae; genus Bactrocera; species Bactrocera correcta. Next base: position 50,639 of record JAPZAG010000409.1, on the reverse strand, counting down.
TTAAAGAAGGTTTATTAACTTAAATATGTTAAACTTGTTATCTGAAGCATTTCGATATCGATTGCGAAATATCTATATACAAGAAAATCGACTTTATACCTAAATATAAGATTATGGAATTCTTCCACATGTACTGTCGTTATGCCGCCATGGCTATATGCCAATTTCAGATCGTTAAAGAAGGTTTATTAACTTAGATATGTTAAACTTGTTATCTGAAGCATTTCGATATCGATTGCGAAATATCTATATACAAGAAAATCGACTTAATACCTAAATATAAGGTTACGGAATTCTTCCAAATGCACTGCCGTTATACCGTTATGGCTTTACGTAAACTTCAGTGCCTTAAAGAAGGTTAATTAACTTAAATATGTTAAACTAATGATTTGAAGCATTTCGATATCGATTGCTAAATGTGCATATACAAGAAAATCGACTTTATACCTAAATATAAGATTACGGAATTCTTCTACAATGCACTGCCGTTATGCCGCCATGGCTTTATGCCAACTTCAGTTCGTTAAAGAAGGTTTATTAACTTAAATATGTTAAACTAATGATTTGAATCATTTCGATATCGATTGCTAAATGTGTATATACAAGAAAATCGACTTTATACCTAAATATAAGATAACGGAATTCTTCTAATGCACTGCCATTATGCCGTTAAGGCTCTTTTAGACTTCAGTAAGATAAAGAGGTTATTTAACTTAAATATGTTAAACTAATGATTTGAAGCATTTCGATATCGATTGCTAAATGTGTATATACAAGAAAATCGACTTTATAACTAAATATAAGATTACGGAATTCTTCTAAATGCTTGCCGTTATGCCTTAATGGCTTTTGTAGACTTCAGTAAGATAAAGAGGGTTAATTAACTTAAATATGTTAAACTAATGATTTGAAGCATTTCGATATCGATTGCTAAATATGAAATATACAAGAAAATCGACTTTATACCTAAATATAAGATTACGGAATTCTTCTAAATGCACTGCCGTTATGCCGTTATGGCTTTATATTAACTTCAGTTCGTAAAAGAAGGTTTATTAACTTAAATATGTTAAACTAATGATTTGAACATTTTCGATATCGATTGCTAAATGAGTATATACAAGAAAATCGACTTTATACCTAAATATAAGATTACGGAATTCTTCTAAATGCTACTGCCGTTATGCCGCTATGGCTTTATGTAACTTCAGTAAGTAAAGAAGGTTAATTAACTTAAATATGTTAAACTAATGATTTGAAGCATTTCGATATCGATTGCTAAATGTGTATATACAAGAAAAATCGAAATTTATACTAAATATAAGATTACGGAATTCTTCTACATGCACTGCCGTTATGCCGCCATGGCTTTGTGTTACTTCAGTGCGTTAAAGAAAGGTTTGTTAACTTAAATATGTTAAACTAATGATTTGAATCATTTCGATTTCGATTGCTAAATGAGTATATACAAGAAAATCGACTTTATACCTAAATATAAGATTACGTAATTCTTCTAAATGCTTTGCCGTTATGCCGTTAAGGCGTTTGTAGACTTCAGTATGATAAAGAGGGTTAATTAACTTAAATATGTTAAACTAATGATTTGAAGCATTTCGATATCGATTGCTAAATGAGTATATGCAAGAAAATCGACTTTATACATAAATATAAGATTACGGAATTCATCGAAATACACTGCCGTTATGGCTTTATATAAACTTCAGTACGTTAAAAAAGGTTGTTTAACTTAAATATGTTAAAGTAATTATTTGAAGCATCTCGATATCGATTCCCAAATGTATAAATACATGAAAATAGCCTTTAACCTAAATATAAGATTACGGAATTCTTCTACATGCACTGCCGTTATGCCGCCATGGCTTTATGCCAACTTCAGTTCGTTAAAAATGTTTTATTAACTTAAATATGTGAAACTAATGATTTGAAGCATTTCGATATCGATTGCTAAATGCGATTATACAAGAAAATCGACTTTAAACTTAAACATAAGATTACAGAATTCTTCTACATGCACTGCCGTTATGCCGCTATGACGTTATGCCAACTTCAGTTCGTTAAAGAGGGTTTATTAACTTTAATATGTTAAACTAATGATTTGAAGCATTTTGATATCGATTGCTAAATGCGTATATACAAGAAAATCGACTTTATTCTTAAATATAAGATTACGGAATTCTTCTACATGCACTGCCGTTATGCCGCCATGGCTTTATGCCAACTTCAGTTCGTTAAAAATGTTTTATTAACTTAAATATGTGAAACTAATGATTTGAAGCATTTCAATATCGATTGCTAAATGTGTATATACAAGAAAATCGACTTTATACCCAAATATAAGATTACGTAATTCTTCTAAATGCACTGCCGTTATGCCGTTTAGGTTTTTGTAGACTTCAGTAAGATAAAGAAGGTTAATTATTTTAAATATGTTAAACTAATTGTTTGAAGCATTTCGATATCGATTGCTAAATGTGTAAATACAACAAAATCGACTTTATACCTAAATATAAGATTACGGAATTCTTCCAAATGCACTGCCTTTATACCGTTAAGGCTTTATGTAAACTTCAGTAAGGTAAAGAAAGTTAATTAGCTTAAATATATTGAAATAATGATTTGAAGCATTTCGATATCGATTGCTAAATGTGTATATACAACAAAATCGACTTTATACCTAAATATAAGATTACGGAAATCTTCCAAATGCACTGACCTTATGCCGCCATGGCTTTATGTAAACTTCAGTTCGTTAAAGAAGTTTTATTAACTTAAATATGTTAAACAAAAGATTTGAAGCATTTCAAATACGATTGCGAAATGTGTATATACAAGAAAATCGACTTTATACCTAAATATAAGATTAAGAAATTCTTCTAAATGCACTGCCGTCATACCGTTAAGGCTTTATGTAAACTTCAGTACGATAAAGTAGGCTAATTAAATTAAATATGTTAAACTAATGATTTGAAGCATTTCGATATTAATTGTTTAATGCATATATACAAGAAAATCGACTTTATGCCAAATATAAAACTACGGAATTCTTCCAAATAAGCTGTCGTTATGCCGCCATGGCCTTATGTCAATTTCAATACGTTAAAGAAGGTTAATTAACTTAAATATGTTAAACTAATGATTTGAAGCATTTCGACATCGCTTGGTAAATGCATATATACAAGAAAATCGACTTTATACCTAAACCTAAGATAACGGAATTCTTCTAAATGAACTGCCGTTATGCCACCATGGTTTTATGTAAACTTCAGTTCGTAAGAAAAGGTTTATTAATTTAAATATGCTAAACTAATGATTTGAAGCATTTCGATATCGATTACTAAATGCGTATATAAAAGAAAATCGACTTTATACCTAAATATAAGACTACGGAATTCTTCTAAATGCACTGCCATTATGCCGTTATGGCTTTATGTTCACTTCTGTTCGTTAAAGAAGTTTTATTAACTTAAATATGTTAAACTAATGATTTGAAAATTTTCGAAATCGATTGCTAAATGCATATATTCAAGAAAATCTTCTTTATACCTAAATATAAGATTACGGAATTCTTCCAAATGTACTGTCGTTATGCCGCCATGGCTTTATATCACCTTCACTACGTTAAAGAGGGTTAATTAACTTAAATATGTTAAACTAATGATTTGAAGTTAAATATCGATTGCTAAATGTGCATATACAAAAAAATCGAATTTATACCTAAACATAAGATTACGGAATTCCTCTACATGCACTGCCGTTATGCCGCCATGGCTTTATGCCAACTTCCGTTCATTAAAGAAGGTTAATAAACTTAAATATGTTAAACTAATGATTTGAAGATTTTCGAAATCGATTGCTAAATGCGTATATACAACAAAATCGACTTTATACCTAAATGTAAGCTTACGTAATTCTTCTAAATGCACTGCCGTTATGCACTGTTAACTTCAGTGCGTTAAAAAAGCTTTATTAACTTAAATATGTTAAACTAATGATTTGAAGCATTTCCATATCAATTGCTAAATGCGCATATACAAGAAAATCGACTTTATACCTAAATATAAGATAACGGAATTTTTCTAAATGCACTGCCGTTATGGCTTTATGTTAACTTCAGTTCATTTAAGAAGGTTTATTAACTTAGATATGTTACACCAGTTATTTGAAGCATTTCCAAATCGATTGCTTTATGCATATATACAAGAAAATCTTCTTTATACCTAAATATAAGATTACGGAATTCTTCCAAATGTACTGTCGTTATGCCGCCATGGCTTTATATCACCTTCACTACGTTAAAGAGGGTTAATTAACTTAAATATGTTAAACTAATTATTTGAAGTTAAATATCGATTGCTAAATGTGCATATACAAAAAAATCGAATTTATACCTAAACATAAGATTACGGAATTCCTCTACATGCACTGCCGTTATGCCGCCATGGCTTTATGCCAACTTCCGTTCATTAAAGAAGGTTAATAAACTTAAATATGTTAAACTAATGATTTGAAGATTTTCGAAATCGATTGCTAAATGCATATATACAAGAAAATCTTCTTGATACCTAAATATAAGATAACGGAATTCTTCCAAGTGTACTGTCGTTATGCCGCCATGGCTTTATTTTACCTTCAATACATTAAAGAAGGTTAATTAACTTAAATATGTTAAACTAATGATTTGAAGCATTTCGATATCGATTGCTAAATGCATATATACAACAAAATCGACTTTATGCCTAAATATAAGATAGCGGAATTTTTCTAAATGCACTGCCGTTATGGCTTTATGTTAACTTCAGTTCATTTAAGAAGGTTTATTAACTTAGATATGTTACACCAGTTATTTGAAGCATTTCCAAATCGATTGCTTAATGCATATATACAAGAAAATCGACTTTCTACCTACATATAAGATTACGGAATTCTTCCAAATGTACTGTCGTTATGCCGCCAAGGCTTTATATCAACTTCGATATGTTAAAAAAGGTTAATTAACTTAAATATGTTAAACTATTGATTTGAAGCATTTAGATACCGATTGCTAAATGTGAATATACAAAAAAATCGAATTCATAGCTAAATATAAGACTACGGAATTCTTCTACATGCACTGCCGTTATGCTGCCATGGCTTTGTGTTAACTTCAGTGCGTTAAAGTAGGCTTGTTAACTTAAATATGTTAAACTAATGATTTGAGGCATTTTGATATCGATTGCTAAATGTGTATATACAAGAAAATCGACTTCATACCTAAATATAAGATTGCGGATTTCTTCTAAATGAAATGCCGTTATGGCTTTATGTGAATTTCGGTTCGTTAATGAAGGTTTATTAACATAAATATGTTAAACTAATGACTTGAAGATTTTCAAAATCGATTGCTTAATGCATATATACAAGAAAATCTTCTTTATACCTAAATATAAGATTACGGAATTCTTCCAAATGTACTGTCGTTATGCCGCCATGGCTTTGTATCACCTTCAATACGCTAAAGAAGGTTAATTAACTTAAATATGTTAAACTAATGATTTGAAGCATTTCGATATCGATTGCTAAATGTGTATATACAACAAAATCGACTTTATACCTAAATATAAGATTACGAAATTCTCCCAAATGCACTGCCGTTATACCGTTATGGCTTTATGTAAACTTCAGTAAGATAAAGAAGGTTAATTAACTTTAGTATGTTAAACTAATGATTTGAAGCATTTCGATATCGATTGCTAAATGCTTGTATACAAGAAAATCGGCTTTATACCTAAATATAAGATTACTGAATTATTCCAAATGTACTGTGGTTATGCCGCTATGGATTTATGCAATCTTCAGTTCGTTAAAGAAGGTTTATTAACTTAAATATGTTAAACTAATGATTTGACGCATTTCGATATCGATTGCTTAATGTGTATATACAAGAAAACCGACTTTATACCTAAATATATGATAACGGAATTCTTCTAAATGCACTGCCGTTATGCCGTTAAGGCTTTTGTAGACTTCAGTAAGATAAAGAGGGTTAATTAGCTTAAATATGTTAAACTAATGATTTGAAGATTTTCGATATCGATTACTAAATCTGTAGATACAAGAAAGTCGACTTTATACCTAAATATAAAATAATAACATTACGGATTTCTTCTAAATGCACTGCCCTTATACCGCCATGGCTTTATGTAGACTTCAGTAAGCTAAAAAAAGTTTATTAACTTAAATATGTTAAACCAATGATTTCAGACATTTCGATATCGATTGCTAAATGCTTGTATTACTTGTATGAATTCCGTAATCATATATCTAGGTAAAAAGTCGATTTTTTTGTATATACACATTAAGCAGTCGATATCGAAATGCTTCAAATCGGCAGTACATTTGGAAGAATTCCGTAATTTTATATTTGATTTGGCAATCGATATCTTACTGAAGTCTACAAAAGCCTTAACGGCATAAAGGCAGTGCATTTAGAAGAATTCCGTTATCTTATATTTAGGTATAAAGTCGATTTTCTTGTATATACTCATTTATCAATCGATATCGAAATGCTTCAAATCATTAGTTTAATATATTTAAGTTAATAAAGCTTCTTTACCGCACTGAAAATAACACAAAGCCATGGCGGCTTAACGGCAGTGCATGTAGAAGAATTCCGTAATCTTATATTTAGGTATAAAGTCGATTTTCTTGTATATACACATTTAGCAATCGATATCGAAATGCTTCAAATCATTAGTGTAACATATTTAAGTTAATAAACCTTCTTTAATGCACTGAAGTCTTCATAAAGCCTTAACGGTATAACTGCAGTGCATTTGGAAGAATTCCGTATTCTTATATTTAGGTATAAAGACGATTTTCTTGTATATACACATTTAGCAATCGATATCGAAATGCTTCAAATCATTAGTTTAACATATTTAAGTTAATAAACCTTTTTTAATGCACTGAAGTCTTCATAAAGCCTTAACGGTATAACTGCAGTGCATTTGGAAGAATTCCGTATTCTTATATTTAGGTATAAAGTCGATTTTCTTGTATATGCTCATTTAGCAATAGATATCGAAATGCTTCAAAACATTAGTTTAACATATTTAAGTTAATTAACCCTCTTTTTCATACTTAAATCTACAAAAGCCTTAACGGCATAACGGCAGTGCATGTAGAAGAATTCCGTTATCTTTTATCCAGGTATAAAGTCGATTTTCTTGTATATATATATTTCGAAATCGATATAAAAATGCTTCAGATAACGGGTTTAACATATTTAAGTTAATAAACTTCCTTTAGCGAACTGAAGTTGACATATTTAGGTATAAAGTCGATTTTGTTCAATATACGCATTTAGCAATCGATATCGAAATGCTTCAAATCATTAGTTTAATATATTTAAGTTAACAAACCTTCTTTAACGAACTGAAGTTGACATAAAGCCATGGCGGCATAACGACAGCACATTTGGAAAAATTCCGTAATCTTATATTTAGGTATAAAGTCGATTTTCTTGTATATACACATTTAGCAATCGATATCGAAATGCTTCAAATCATTAGTTTTACATTTTCAAGTTATTTATAATAAACCTTCTTTAACACACTGAAGTCTACATAAAGCCTTAGCGGTATAACTGCAGTGCATTTAGAAGAATTCCGTAATCTTATATTTAGGTACAAAGTCGATTTTCTTGTATTTACATATTTTGCAATCGATATCTAAATGCTTCAAATCATAAGTTTAACATATATAAGTTAATTATTCCCCTCTATCTTACTGAAGTCTACATAAAGCCTTAACGGCATAACGGCAGTGCATTTAGAAGAATTCCGTTATCTTATATTTAGGTATAAATTTGATTTTCTTGTATGTACACATTTAGCAAGCGATATCGAAATGCTTCAAATTATTAGTTTAACATATTTAAGTTAATTAACCTTCTTTAACGTATTGAAGTTGATATAAAGCCATGGCGGCATAACGGCAGTGCATTTAGAAGAATTTCGTAATCTAAATGTGTATATACAACAAAATCGACTTTATACCTAAATATAAGATTACGGAAATCTTCCAAATGCACTGACCTTATGCCGCCATGGCTTTATGTAAACTTCAGTTCGTTAAAGAAGTTTTATTAACTTAAATATGTTAAACAAAAGATTTGAAGCATTTCAAATACGATTGCGAAATGTGTATATACAAGAAAATCGACTTTATACCTAAATATAAGATTAAGAAATTCTTCTAAATGCACTGCCGTCATACCGTTAAGGCTTTATGTAAACTTCAGTACGATAAAGTAGGCTAATTAAATTAAATATGTTAAACTAATGATTTGAAGCATTTCGATATTAATTGTTTAATGCATATATACAAGAAAATCGACTTTATGCCAAATATAAGACTACGGAATTCTTCCAAATAAGCTGTCGTTATGCCGCCATGGCCTTATGTCAATTTCAATAAGTTAAAGAAGGTTAATTAACTTAAATATGTTAAACTAATGATTTGAAGCATTTCGACATCGCTTGGTAAATGCATATATACAAGAAAATCGACTTTATACCTAAACCTAAGATAACGGAATTCTTCTAAATGAACTGCCGTTATGCCACCATGGTTTTATGTAAACTTCAGTTCGTAAGAAAAGGTTTATTAATTTAAATATGCTAAACTAATGATTTGAAGCATTTCGATATCGATTACTAAATGCGTATATAAAAGAAAATCGACTTTATACCTAAATATAAGACTACGGAATTCTTCTAAATGCACTGCCATTATGCCGTTATGGCTTTATGTTCACTTCTGTTCGTTAAAGAAGTTTTATTAACTTAAATATGTTAAACTAATGATTTGAAAATTTTCGAAATCGATTGCTAAATGCATATATTCAAGAAAATCTTCTTTATACCTAAATATAAGATTACGGAATTCTTCCAAATGTACTGTCGTTATGCCGCCATGGCTTTATATCACTTTCACTACGTTAAAGAGGGTTAATTAACTTAAATATGTTAAACTAATTATTTGAAGTTAAATATCGATTGCTAAATGTGCATATACAAAAAAATCGAATTTATACCTAAACATAAGATTACGGAATTCCTCTACATGCACTGCCGTTATGCCGCCATGGCTTTATGTGAATTTCGGTTCGTTAATGAAGGTTTATTAACTTAAATATGTTAAACTAATGACTTGAAGATTTTCAAAATCGATTGCTTAATGCATATATACAAGAAAATCTTCTTTATACCTAAATATAAGATTACGGAATTCTTCCAAATGTACTGTCGTTATGCCGCCATGGCTTTGTATCACCTTCAATACGCTAAAGAAGGTTAATTAACTTAAATATGTTAAACTAATGATTTGAAGCATTTCGATATCGATTGCTAAATGTGTATATACAACAAAATCGACTTTATACCTAAATATAAGATTACGAAATTCTCCCAAATGCACTGCCGTTATACCGTTATGGCTTTATGTAAACTTCAGTAAGATAAAGAAGGTTAATTAACTTTAGTATGTTAAACTAATGATTTGAAGCATTTCGATATCGATTGCTAAATGCTTGTATACAAGAAAATCGGCTTTATACCTAAATATAAGATTACTGAATTATTCCAAATGTACTGTGGTTATGCCGCTATGGATTTATGCAATCTTCAGTTCGTTAAAGAAGGTTTATTAACTTAAATATGTTAAACTAATGATTTGACGCATTTCGATATCGATTGCTTAATGTGTATATACAAGAAAACCGACTTTATACCTAAATATATGATAACGGAATTCTTCTAAATGCACTGCCGTTATGCCGTTAAGGCTTTTGTAGACTTCAGTAAGATAAAGAGGGTTAATTACTTAAATATGTTAAACTAATGATTTGAAGATTTTCGATATCGATTACTAAATCTGTAGATACAAGAAAGTCGACTTTATACCTAAATATAAAATAATAACATTACGGATTTCTTCTAAATGCACTGCCCTTATACCGCCATGGCTTTATGTAGACTTCAGTAAGCTAAAAAAAGTTTATTAACTTAAATATGTTAAACCAATGATTTCAGGCATTTCGATATCGATTGCTAAATGCTTGTATTACTTGTATGAATTCCGTAATCATATATCTAGGTAAAAAGTCGATTTTTTTGTATATACACATTTAGCAGTCGATATCGAAATGCTTCAAATCGGCAGTACATTTGGAAGAATTCCGTAATTTTATATTTGATTTGGCAATCGATATCTTACTGAAGTCTACAAAAGCCTTAACGGCATAAAGGCAGTGCATTTAGAAGAATTCCGTTATCTTATATTTAGGTATAAAGTCGATTTTCTTGTATATATTCATTTATCAATCGATATCGAAATGCTTCAAATCATTAGTTTAATATATTTAAGTTAAAATTCTTTACCGCACTGAAAATAACCGCCATGGCTTTAACTTCAGTGCATGTAAAGAAGGTTAATTAACTTTAGGTATGTTAAACTAATGATTTGAAGCATTTGATATCGATTGCTAAATGCTTATACAAAAAATCGCTTTATACCTAATATAAGATTAATGAATTCTTCTAATGACTGAAGTTCATGCCGTTATGGTTTATGAACTTCAGTTCATTTAAGAAGGTTTATTAACTTAATATGTTAAATAAATTTGACGATTTTCGATATCGATTGCTTAATGCGTATATACAAGAAAATCACTTTATACCTAACATATAAGTTAACGGAATTCTTCTTAAATGCACTGACGTTATGCCGTTAAGGCTTTTAACTTCAGTGCATTTGAAGAAGGTTAATTACTTAAATATGTTAAACTAATGATTTGAAGATTTTCGATATCCATTAGCTAAATTGAGATATCAGAAAGTCGACATTATACTAAATATTAAGTTAATAACCCTCTTTTCTCTAAATGCACTGCCTTATACCGCCATGGCTTTGATGTAAGAATTCAGTTACTTAAAGATAAAGTCGTTTTAACTTATAATATGTTAAACAATGATTTCAGAAGGGTTTCTATATCGATTGCTAAATGCTTCTATTACGAATGAATTGACATATATTAGGTATAAAGTCGATTTTTTCAATTACGCATTTAGCAGTCGATATCGAAATGCTTCAAATCGTAATAAGTTTAATAATTTAATTTTAAACTTGATTTGAAGATTCGAATCTTGCTAAGTCTACATAAAGCCATTAGCGGCATAACGGCAGCATTTAGAAGAATTCCGTTATCTTATATTTAGGTATAAAGTCTATTTTCTTGTATATACTCATTTACAATCGATATCGAAATGCTTCAAATCATTAGTTTTACATATTTCAAGTTATTTATAATAGCTTCTTTAACCAACTGAAAAGTAATTAACTTAAAGCCATGTTTCGGCTTAACGTGCAGTGCATGTAGAAGAATTCCGTAATCTTATATTTAGGTATCAAAGTCGATTTTCTTGTATTTACATATTTAGCAATCGATATCGAAATGCTTCAAATCATAAGTTTAACATATTTAAGTTAATTAATCACCCTTATCTTAGCTGAAGTCTTCATAAAGCCTTAACGGCTAAATGCAGTGCATTTGAAGAATTCCGTATCTTATATTTAGGTATAAGAATTGATTTTCTTGTATATACACATTTAGCAACGATATCGAAATGCTTCAAATTATTAGTTTAACATATTTAAGTTAATAACCTTTTTAACGATTGAAGTTGTATAAAGCCATGGTTCGGCATAACGTGCAGTGCATTTAGAAGAATTCCGTAATCTTATATTTAGGTATAAATTCGATTTTCTTGTATATACACATTTAGCAATCGATACGAAATGCTTCAAATCGATAGTTTAAATATCTAAGGTTAATTAACCTTCTTTATCTTACTGAAGTTTACATAAGCCTTAACGGATAACGGCAGTGCATTTAGAAGAATTCCGTATTTATATTTAGGAAAAGTCGATTTTTTATATCACATTAGCAATCGATACGAAATGCTTCAAATCATTAGTTTAACATATTTAAGTTAATAACCCTTCTATTTACTGAAGTCTACAAAGCTTTACGGCATAACGGCAGTGCATTTATAAGAATTCCGTATTCTTATATTTAGGTATAAAGACGATTTTCTTGTATATACACATTTAGCAATCGATATCGAAATGCTTCAAATCATTAGTTTAACATATTTAAGTTAATAAACCTTTTTTAATGCACTGAAGTCTTCATAAAGCCTTAACGGTATAACTGCAGTGCATTTGGAAGAATTCCGTATTCTTATATTTAGGTATAAAGTCGATTTTCTTGTATATACTCATTTATCAATCGATATCGAAATGCTTCAAATCATTAGTTTAATATATTAAAGTTAATAAAGCTTCTTTAACGCACTGAAAATAACATAAAGCCATGGCGGCATAACGGCAGTGCATGTAGAAGAATTCCGTAATCTTATATTTAGGTATAAAGTCGATTTTCTTGTATATACACATTTAGCAATCGATATCGAAATGCTTCAAATCATTAGTTTAACATATTTAAGTTAATAAACCTTCTTTAATGCACTGAAGTCTTCATAAAGCCTTAACGGTATAACTGCAGCGCATTTAAAAGAATTCCGTTATCTTACATTTAGGTATAAATTTGATTTTCTTGTATGTACACATTTAGCAAGCGATATCGAAATGCTTCAAATTATTAGTTTAACATATTTAAGTTAATTAACCTTCTTTAACGTATTGAAGTTGATATAAAGCCATGGCGGCATAACGGCAGTGCATTTAGAAGAATTTCGTAATCTTATATTTAGGTCTAAATTCGATTTTCTTGTATATACACATTAAGCAATCGATAACGAAATGTTTCAAATCGATAGTTTAACATATTAAAGGTTATTAACCTTCTTTATCTTACTGAAGTTTACATAAAGCCATAACGGTATAACGGCAGTGCATTTGGAATAATTCCGTTATCTTATATTAAGGTAAAAATTCGATTTTCTTTTATATACACATTAAGCAAGCGATATCGAAATGCTTTAAATCATTAGTTTAACATATTTAATTTAATTAACCTTCTTTAACGTATAGAAGTTGAAATAAAGCCATGGCGGCATAACGACAGTGCATTTAGAAGAATTCTATAATCTCATATTTAGGTATAAAGTCGATTTTCTTGTATATACACATTTAGCAATAGCATATTTAAGTTAATTAACCTTCTTTAACGTATTGAAGTTGATATAAAGCCATGGCGGCATAACGGCAGTGCATTTAGAAGAAGTCCGTAGTCTTATATTTACGTATAAAGTCGGTTTTCTTGTATATACACATTTAGCAATCGATAACGAAATGTTTCAAATCATTAGTTTAACATATTTAAGTTAATTAACCTAAATTCGCATTAAATTCGATTTTCTTGTATATACACATTTAGCAATCGATATCGAAATGCTTCAAATCATTAGTTTAACATATTTAAGTTAATTAACCTTCTTTAACGTATTGAAGTTGATATAAAGCCATGGCGGCATAACGGCAGTGCATTTAGAAGAATTTTATAATCTCATATTTAGGTATAAAGTCGATTTTCTTGTATATACACATTTAGCAATCGATATCGAAATGCTTCAAACCATTAGTTTAACATATTTAAAATAATTAACCTTCTTTAACTTATTGAAGTTGATACAAAGCCATGGCGGCATAACGACAGTACATTTGGAAGATTTCCCTAATCTTATATTTAGGTATAAAGTCGATTTTCTTGAGTATACACATTTAGCAATCGATATCGAAATGCTTCAAATCATTAGTTTAATATATTTAAGCTAATAAAGCTTCTTTAACGCACTGAAGTTAACATAAAGCCATGGCGGCATAACGGCAGTGTATATAGAAGAATTCCGTAATCTTATATTTAGGTATAAAGTCGATTTTGTTGTAAATACACATTTAGCAATCGATATCGAAATGCTTCAAATCATTAAATTAACATATTTAAGTTAATTAACCTTCTTTAACGTATTGAAGTTGAAATAAAGCCATGGCGGCATAACGACAGTACATTTGGAAGAATTCCGTAATCTTATGTTAAGGTATAAATTCGATTTTCTTTTATATACACATTAAGCATGCGATATCGAAATGCTTCAAATCATTAGTTTAACATATTTAAGTTAATTAACCTTCTTTAACGTATTGAAGTTGATACATAGCCATGGCGGCATAACGACAGTACAGTTGGAAGAATTCCGTAATCTTATAATTAGGTATAAATTCGATTTTCTTGTATATACACATTTAGCAATCGATATCAAAATGCTTCAAATCATTAGTTTAACATATTTAAGTTAATTAACCTTCTTTAACGTATTGAAGTTGATATAAAGCCATGGCGGCATAACGGCAGTGCATTTAGAAGAATTCTATAATCTCATATTTAGGTATAAAGTCGATTTTCTTGTATATACACATTTAGCAATCGATATCGAAATGCTTCAAATCATTAGTTTAACATATTTAAGTTAATTAACCTTCTTTAACGTATTGAAGTTGATATAAAGCCATGGCGGCATAACGGCAATGCATTTAGAAGAATTCTGTAATCTCATATTTAGGTATAAAGTCGATTTTCTTGTATATACACATTTAGCTATCGATATCGAGATGCTTCAAATCATTAGTTTAACATATTTAAGTTAATAAACCTTCTTTAACGCACTGAAGTCTACATAAAGCCTTAACGGTATAACTGCACTGCATTTAGAAGAATTCCGTTATCTTATATTTAGGTATAAATCTTTCTTGTATATACTCATTTAGCAAGCGATATCGAAATGCTTCAAATCATTAGTTTAACATATTTAAGTTAATTTACCTTCTTTAACGTAATGAAGGTGATATAAAGCCATGGCAGCATAACGACAGTGCATTTAGAAGAATTCCGTAATCTTATATTTAGGTATAGAGTCGATTTTGTTGTATATACGCATTTAGCAATCGATATCGAAATGCTTCAAACCATAAGTTTAAAATATTGAAAATAATTAACCTTCTTTAACGTATTGATGTTGATACAAAGCCATGGCGGCATAACGACAGTACATTTGGAAGAATTCCCTAATCTTATAATTAGGTATAAAGTCGAATTTCATGTATATACACATTTAGCAATCGATATCGAAATGCTTCAAACCATTAGCTTAACATATTTAAAATAATTAACCTTCTTTAACGTATTGAAGTTGATACAAAGCCATGGCGGCATAACGACAGTACATTTGGAAGAATTCCCTAATCTTATATTTAGGTATAAAGTCGATTTTCTTGAGTATACACATTTAGCAATCGATATCGAGATGCTTCAAATCATTAGTTTAACATATTTAAGTTAATAAACCTTCTTTAACGCACTGAAGTCTACATAAAGCCTTAACGGTATAACTGCACTGCATTTAGAAGAATTCCGTTATCTTATATTTAGGTATAAATTCGACTTTCTTGTATATACACATTTAGCAATCGATATCGAAATGCTTCAAATCCTTAGTTTAATATATTAAAGTTAATAAAGCTTCTTTAACGCACTGAAGTTAAAATAAAGCCATAACGGCATAACGGCTGTGTATGTAGAAGAATTCCGTTATCTTATATTTAGGTATAAATTTGATTTTCTTGTATGTTTACATTTAGCAAGCGATATCGAGATGCTTCAAATCATTAGTTTAACATATTCAAGTTAATTAACCCTCTCTGTCTCACTGAAGTCTACATAAAGCCTTAACGGCATAACGGCTCGCATTTAGAAGAATTCCGCTATCTTATATTTAGGTATAAATTTGATTTTCTTGTATGTACACATTTAGCAAGCGATATCGAAATGCTTCAAATTATTAGTTTAACATATTTAAGTTAATTAACCTTCTTTAACGTATTGAAGTTGATATAAAGCCATAACGGAAGTGCATTTAGAAGAAGTCTGTAGTCTTATATTTAGGTATAAAGTCGGTTTTCTTGTATATACACATTTAGCAATCGATAACGAAATGTTTCAAATCATTAGTTTAACATATTTAAGTTAATTAACCTTCTTTATCTTACTGAAGTTTACATAAAGCCATAACGGTATAACGGCAGTGCATGTAGAAGAATTCCGTAATCTTATATTTAGGTATATAGTCGATTTTCTTGGATTTACACATTTAGCAATCGATATCGAAATGCTTCAGCTCATAAGTTTAACATATTTAAGTTAATAAACCTTTTTTAACGTATTGAAGTTGATATAAAGCCATGGCGGTATAACGACAGTACATTTGGAAGAATTCCGTAATCTTATGTTAAGGTATAAATTCGATTTTCTTGTATTTACAAATTTAGCAATCGATATCGAAATGCTTCAAACCATTAGCTTAACATATTTAAGTTAATAAATCTTCTTTAACGATCTGAAGTGGGCACATAGCCATGGCGGCATAAGGACAGTGCATGTGGAAGAATTACATAATCTTATATTTAGGTATAGAGTCGATTTTCTTGTAAATACACATTTAGCTATCGATATCGAAATGCTTCAAATCATTAGTTTAACATATTCAAGTTAATTGACCTTCTTTAACGTAATGAAGGTGATATAAAGCCATGGCGGCATAACGACAGTGCATTTAGAACAATTCCGTAATCTTATAATTAGGTATAGAGTCGTTTTTGTTGTATATACGCATTTAGCAATCGACATCGAAATGCTTCAAATCATTAGTTTAACATATTTAAGTTAATTAACCTTCTTTAACGTATTGAAGTTGATATAAAGCCATGGCGGCATAACGGCAGTGCATTTAGATGAATTCCGTAACTCATATTTAGGTATAAAGTCGATTTTCTTGTATATACACATTTAGCAATCGATATCGAAATGCTTCAAACCATTAGTTTAACATATTTAAAACAACTAACCTTCTTTAACGTATTGAAGTTGATACAAAGCCATGGTGGCATAACGACAGTACATTTGGAAGATTTCCCTAATCTTATATTCAGGTATAAATTCGACTTTCTTGTATATACTCATTTAGCAAGCGATATCGAAATGCTTCAAATTATTAGTTTAACATATTTAAGTTAATTAACCTTCTATAACGTATTGAAGTTGATATATAGCCATGGCGGCATAACGACAGTACATTTGGAAGAATTCCCTAATCTTATATTTAGGTATAAAGTCGATTTTCTTGAGTATACACATTTAGCAATCGATATCGAGATTCTTCAAATCATTAGTTTAACATATTTAAGTTAATTAACCTTCTTTAACGCACTGAAGTCTACATAAAGCCTTAACGGTATAACTGCACAGCATTTAGAAGAATTCCGTTATCATATATTTAAGTGTAAATTCGACTTTCTTGTATATACTCATTTAGCAAGCGATATCGAAATGCTTCAAATTATTAGTTTAACATATTTAAGTTAATTGACCTTCTTTAACGTAATGAAGGTGATATAAAGCCATGGCGGCATAACGACAGTGCATTTAGAACAATTCCGTAATCTTATATTTAGGTATAGAGTCGATTTTGTTGTATATACGCATTTAGCAATCGACATCGAAATGCTTCAAATCACTAGTTTAACATATTTAAGTTAATTAACCTTCTTTAACGTATTGAAGTTGATACATAGCCATGGCGGCATAACGACAGTACAGTTGGAAAAATTCCGTAATCTTATAATAAGGTATAAATTCGATTTTCTTGTATATACACATTTAGCAAGCGATATCGAAATGCTTCAAATTATTAGTTTAACATATTTAAGTTAATTAACCTTCTTTAACGTATTGAAGTTGATATATAGCCATGGCGGCATAACGACAGTACAGGTGGAAGAATTCCGTAATCTTATAATTATGTACAAACTCGATTTTCTTGTATATACACATTTAGCAATCGATATCGAAATGCTTCAAATCATTAGTTTAACATATTTAAGTTAATTAACCTTCTTTAACGTATTGAAGTTTATATAGAGCCATGGCGGCATAACGGCAGTGCATTTAGAAGAATTCTGTAATCTCATATTTAGGTATAAAGTCGATTTTCTTGTATATACACATATAGCTATCGATATCGGGATGCTTCAAATCATTCGTTTAACATATTTAGGTTAATAAACCTTTTTAACGCACTGAAGTCTACATAAAGCCTTAAGGGTATAACTGCACTGCATTTAGAAGATTTCCGGTATCATATATTTAGGTATAAAGTCGATTTTCTTGTATATATATATTTCGCAATCGATATCGAAATGCTTCAGATAACTGGTTTAACATATTTAAGTTAATAAACTTCCTTTAGCGAACTGAAGTTGACATATTTAGGTATAAAGTCGATTTTGTTGTACATACACATTTAGCAATCGATATCGAAATGCTTCAAATCATTAGTTTAACATATTTAAGTTAATTTACCTTCTTAAACAAAATCAAGGCGATATAAAGCCATGGCTGCATAACGACAGTGCATGTAGAAGAATTTCGTAATCTTATATTTAGGTATATAGTCGATTTTCTTATATTAACACATTTAGCAGTCGATATCAAAAATTTTAAAATCATTAGTTTAACATATTTAAGTTAATTAACCTTCTTAAACGTAATGAAGGTGATGTAAACCCATGGCGGCATAAGGACAGTGCATTTAGAGGAATTCCGTAATCTTATTTTTAGGTATAAAGTCGATTTTGTTGTATATACGCATTTAGCAGTCGATATCGAAATGCTTCAAATCATTATTTTAACATATTTAAGTTAATTATCTTTCTTTTTCTTGCTGAAGTTTACATAAAGCCATAACGTTATAACGGCAGGGCTTTTGGGAAAGAATTCCGTAATCTTATATTTAGGAAGAAAGTCGATTTTTTGTATATACACATTTAGCAATCGATATCGAGATGGTTCAACTCATTAGTTTAACATATTTAAGTTAATATACCTTCTTTAACGATCTGAAGTTTTCATATAGCCATGATGGCATAACGGCAGTGCATGTAGAAGAATTCCGTAAACTTATATTTGGGTATAAAGTCGATTTTTTGGATATACACTTTAGCTATCGATATCGAAATGCTTCAAACCATTAGTTTAACATATTTTGTTAATAAAAATTTTTTAGCTTACTGAAGTCTACATAAAGCCTTAACGGTATAACGGCAGTGCATTTAGAAGAATTTAGTATTGTTATAATTTTATATTAAGGTATAAAATCGATTTTCTTGTATTTACACATTTAGCAATCGATATCGAAATGCTTCAAACCATTAGTTTAACATATTTAAGTTAATAAACCTTCTTTAGCGTAATGAAGGTTATATAAAGCCATGGCGACATAACGACAGTGCATGTATAAAAATTCCGTAATCTTATATTTAGGTATAAAGTCGATTTTCTTGTATAAATACATTTCGCAATCGATATCGAAATGCTTCAAATCATTAGTTTAACATATTTAAGTTAATAAACCTCCTTTAGGGAACTGAAGATGACATAAAGCCATAACGGCACTGCATTTGGAAGAATTCCGTAGTCTTATATTTATGCAAAAAGTCGATTTTCTTGTATATACACATTTTGCAATCGATATCAAAATGCTTCAAATAACTGGTTTAGCATATTTAAGTTAATTAACCTTCTTTATCTTACTGAAGTTTACATAAAGCCATAACGACATAACGGCAGTATATGTGGCAGAATTCCGTAATCTTATATTTGGGTATAAAGTCGATTTTGTTGTACATACACATTTAGCAATCGACATCGAAATGCTTCAAATTATTAGTTTAACATATTTAAGTTAATAAACCTTCTTTAGCGTAATGAAGGTTATATAAAGCCATGGCGGCATAACGACAGTGCATGTAGAAGAATTCCGTAATCTTATATTTAGGTATATAGTCGATTTTCTTGTATTTACACATTTAGCAATCGAAATTGAAAATCTTCAAATCATTAGTTTAACATATTTAAGTTAATTAACCTTCTTTAACGTAATGAAGGTGATATAAAGCCATGGCGGCATAACGACAGTGCATTTAGAAAAATCCGTAATCTTATATTTAGGTATAAGTTCGATTTTGTTGTATATACACATTTAGCAATCGATATCAAAATGCTTCAAATCATTAGTTTAACATATTTAAGTTAATTAACCTTCCTTAACGTATTGAAGTTGATATATAGCCATGGCGGCGTAACGACAGTACATTTGGAAGAATTCCGTAATCTTATAATTAGGTATTAATTCGTTTTTCTTGTATATACACATTTATCAATCGATATCGAAATGCTCCAAATCATTAGTTTAACATATTTAAGTTAATTAACCTTCTTTAACGTATTGAAGTTGATATAAACCCATGGCGGCATAACGGCAGTGCATTTAGAAGAATTCCGTAATCTCGTATTTAGGTATAAAGTCGACTTTCTTGTATATACACATTTAGCAATCGATATCGAAATGCTTCAAATCATTAGTTTAACACATTTAAGTTAATTAACCTTCTTTAAGGCACTGAAGTCTACATAAAGCCTTAGCGGTATAACTGCACAGCATTTAGAAGAATTCCGTTATCATATATTTAAGTATAAATTCGACTTTCTTGTATATACTCATTTAGCAAGCGATATCGAAATGCTTCAAATTATTAGTTTAACATATTTAAGTTAATTAACCTTCTATAACGTATTGAAGTTGATATATAGCCATGGCGGCATAACGACAGTACATTTGGAAGAATTCCAAGCCATGGCGGCATAACGGCAGTGCATTTAGAAGAATTCCGTAATCTCGTATTTAGGATAAAGTCGACTTTCTTGTATATACACATTTAGCAATCGATATCGAAATGCTTCAAATCATTAGTTTAACACATTTAAGTTAATTAACCTTCTTTAAGGCACTGAAGTCTACATAAAGCCTTAGCGGTATAACTGCACAGCTTTTAGAAGAATTCCGTTATCATATATTTAAGTATAAATTCGACTTTCTTGTATATACTCATTTAGCAAGCGATATCGAAATGCTTCAAATTATTAGTTTAACATATTTAAGTTAATTAACCTTCTATAACGTATTGAAGTTGATATATAGCCATGGCGGCATAACGACAGTACATTTGGAAGAATTCCCTAATCTTATATTTAGGTATAAAGTCGATTTTCTTGAGTATACACATTTAGCAATCGATATCGAGATTCTTCAAATCATTAGTTTAACATATTTAAGTTAATAAACCTTCTTTAACGCACTGAAGTCTACATAAAGCCTTAACGGTATAACTGCACAGCATTTAGAAGAATTCCGTTATCATATATTTAAGAATAAATTCGACTTTCTTGTATATACTCATTTAGCAAGCGATATCGAAATGCTTCAAATTATTAGTTTAAAATATTTAAGTTAATTAACCTTCTTTAACGTATTGAAGTTGATATATAGCCATGGCGGCATAACGACAGTGCATGTATAAGAATTCCGTAATCTTATATTTAGGTATTAATTCGATTTTCTTGTATATACACATTTATCAATCGATATCGAAATGCTTCAAATCATTAGTTTAACATATTTAAGTTAATTAACCTTCTTTAACGTATTGAAGTTGATATAAAGCCATGGCGGCATAACGGCAGTGCATTTAGAAGAATTCCGTAATCTCATATTTAGGTATAAATTCGATTTTCTTGTATATACACATTTAGCAATCGATATCGAAATGCTTCAAATCATTAGTTTAACATATTTAAGTTAATTAACCTTCTTTAACGTATTGAAGTTGATATAAAGCCATGGCGGCATAACGGCAGTGCATTTAGAAGAATTCTGTAATCTCATATTTAGGTATAAAGTCGATTTTCTTGTATATACACATTTAGCAAGCGATATCGAAATGCTTCAAATTATAAGTTTAACATATTTAAGTTAATTAACCTTCTTTAACGTATTGAAGTTGATATATAGCCATGGCGGCATAACGACAGTACAGTTGGAAGAATTCCGTAATCTTAAAATTAGGTATTAATTCGATTTTCTTGTATATACACATTTATCAATCGATATCGAAATGCTTCAAATCATTAGTTTAACATATTTAAGTTAATTAACCTTCTTTAACGTATTGAAGTTGATATAAACCCATGGCGGCATAACGGCAGTGCATTTAGAAGAATTCCGTAATCTCATATTTAGGTATAAATTCGATTTTCTTGTATATACACATTTAGCAATCGATATCGAAATGCTTCAAATCATTAGTTTAACATATTTAAGTTAATTAACCTTCTTTAACGTATTGAAGTTGATATAAAGCCATGGCGGCATAACGGCAGTGCATTTAGAAGAATTCTGTAATCTCATATTTAGGTATAAAGTCGATTTTCTTGTATATACACATTTAGCAATCGATATCGAAATGCTTCAAATCATTAGTTTAACATATTTAATTTAAATTTAAACCTTCTTTAACGTACTCAAGGCGATATAAAGTCATGGCGGCATAACGGCAGTGCATTTAGAAGAATTCTGTAATCTCATATTTAGGTATAAAGTCGATTTTCTTGTATATACACACTTAGCTATCGATATCGAGATGCTTCAAATCATTAGTTTAACATATTTAAGTTAATAAACCTTTTTTAACGCACTGAAGTCTACATAAAGCCTTAACGGTATAACTGCACTGCATTTAGAAGATTTCCGTTATCATATATTTAGGTATAAAGTCGATTTTCTTGTATATATATATTTCGCAATCGATATCGAAATGCTTCAGATAACTGGTTTAACATATTTAAGTTAACAAACTTCCTTTAGCGAACTGAAGTTGACATATTTAGGTATAAAGTCGATTTTGTTGTACATACACATTTAGCAATCGATATCGAAATGCTTCAAACCATAAGTTTAAAATATTTAAAATAATTAACCTTCTTTAACGTATTGAAGTTGATACAAAGCCATGGCGGCATAACGACAGTACTTTTGGAAGAATTCCCTAATCTTATATTTAGGTAAAAAGTCGTTTTTCTTGAGTATACACATTTAGCAATCGATATCGAGATGCTTCAAATCATTAGTTTAACATATTTAATTTAATTAACCTTCTTAAACGTATTGAAGTTGATATAAAGCCATGGCGGCATAACGACAGTACATTTGGAAGAATTCCGTAATCTTACGTTAAGGTATAAATTCGATTTTCTTGTATTTACACATTTAGCAAGCGATATCGAAATGCTTCAAATCATTAGTTTAACATATTTAAGTTAATTAACCTTCTTTAACGTATTGAAGTTGATATAAAGCCATGGTGGCATAACGACAGTACATTTGGGTGAATTCCGTAATCTTTTATTTAGGTACAAAATCGAATTTTCTTGTATATACACATTTAGCCATCGATATCGAAATGCTTCAGCTCACAAGTTTAACATATTTAAATTAATAAACCTTCTTTAACGATCTGAAGTGGGCATATAGCCATGGCGGCATAACGGCAGTGCATATAGAAGAATTCCATAAACTTATATATAGGTATAAAGTCGATTTTCTTGTTTATACTCATTTAGCAATCGATATCAAAATTCTTTAAATCATTAGTTAAACATATTTAAGTTAAGTAACCTTCTTTAACTTATTGAAGGAGATATAAAGCCATGGCGGCATAACGACAGTACATTTGGAAGATTTCCCTAATCTTATATTTAGGTATAAAGTCGATTTTCTTGAGTATACACATTTAGCAATCGATATCGAGATGCTTCAAATCATTAGTTTAACATATTTAAGTTAATAAACCTTCTTTAACGCACTGAAGTCTAGAAATCCGTTATCATATATTTAAGTATAAATTCGATTTTCTTGTATATACTCTTTTAGCAAGCGATATCGAAATGCTTCAAATTATTAGTTTAACATATTTAAGTTAATTAACCTTCTTTAACGTATTGAAGTTGATATAAAGCCATGGCGGCATAACGACAGTACTTTTGGAAAAATTCCGTAATCTTACGTTAAGGTATAAATTCGATTTTCTTTTATATACACATTTAGCAATCGATATCGAAATGCTTCAAATCATTAGTTTAACATATTTAAGTTAATTAACCTTCTTTAACGTATTGAAGTTGATATAAAGCCATGGCGGCATAACGGCAGTGCATTTAGAAGAATTCTATAATCGCATATTTAGGTATAAAGTCGATTTTCTTGTATATACATATTTAGCAATCGATATCGAAATGCTTCAAATCATTAGTTTAACATATTTAATTTAAATTAACATATTTAAGTTAATTAATGCTTCAAATCTTTAGTTTAACATATTTAAGTTAATTAACCTTCTTTAACGTATTGAAGTTGATATAAAGCCATGGTGGCATAACGACAGTACATTTGGGTGAATTCCGTAATCTTTTATTTAGGTACAAAATCGAATTTTCTTGTATATACACATTTAGCCATCGATATCAAAATGCTTCAGCTCACAATTTTAACATATTTAAATTAATAAACCTTCTTTAACGATCTGAAGTGGGCATAAGCCATGGCGGCATAACGGCAGTGCATATAGAAGAATTCCATAAACTTATATATAGGTATAAAGTCGATTTTCTTTTTTATACTCATTTAGCAATCGATATCAAAATTCTTTAAATCATTAGTTAAACATATTTAAGTTAAGTAACCTTCTTTAACTTATTGAAGGAGATATAAAGCCATGGCGGCATAACGACAGTACATTTGGAAGATTTCCCTAATCTTATATTTAGGTATAAAGTCGATTTTCTTGAGTATACACATTTAGCAATCGATATCGAGATGCTTCAAATCATTAATTTAACATATTTAAGTTAATAAACCTTCTTTAACGCACTGAAGTCTAGAAATCCGTTATCATATATTTAAGTATAAATTCGATTTTCTTGTATATACTCTTTTAGCAAGCGATATCGAAATGCTTCAAATTATTAGTTTAACATATTTAAGTTAATTAACCTTCTTTAACGTATTGAAGTTGATATAAAGCCATGGCGGCATAACGACAGTACTTTTGGAAGAATTCCGTAATCTTACGTTAAGGTATAAATTCGATTTTCTTTTATATACACATTTAGCAATCGATATCGAAATGCTTCAAATCATTAGTTTAACATATTTAAGTTAATTAACCTTCTTTAACGTATTGAAGTTGATATAAAGCCATGGCGGCATAACGGCAGTGCATTTAGAAGAATTCTATAATCGCATATTTAGGTATAAAGTCGATTTTCTTGTATATACATATTTAGCAATCGATATCGAAATGCTTCAAATCATTAGTTTAACATATTTAAGTTAATTAACCTTCTTTAACGTATTGAAGTTGATATAAAGCCATGGCGGCATAACGACAGTACATTTGGAAGAATTCCGTAATCTTATGTTAAGGTATAAATTCGATTTTCTTTTATATACACATTAAGCAAGCGATATCGAAATGCTGCAAATCATTAGTTTAACATATTTAAGTTAATTATCCTTCTTTTTCTTGCTGAAGTTTACATAAAGCCATAACGTTATAACGGCAGGGCATTTGGAAGAATTCCGTAATCTTATATTTAGGAAGAAAGTCGATTTTTTTCATATACACATTTAGCAATCGATATCGAGATGGTTCAACTCATTAGTTTAACATATTTAAGTTAATATACCTTCTTTAACGATCTGAAGTTTTCATATAGCCATGATGGCATAACGGCAGTGCATGTAGAAGAATTCCGGAATCTTATATTTAGGTATAAAGTCGATTTTCTTGTATATACACATTTAGCAATCGATATCGAAATGCTTCAAACCATTAGTTTACCATATTTAAAATAATTAACCTTCTTTAACGTATTGAAGGTGATATAAAGCCATGGCGGCATAACGACAGTACATGTGGAAGAATTCCGTAATCTTATATTTAGGTATAAAGTCGATTCTCTTGTATATACACATTTAGCAATCGATATCGAAATGCTTCAAACCATTAGTTTACCATATTTAAAATAATTAACCTTCTTTAACGTATTGAAGGTGATATAAAGCCATGGCGGCATAACGACAGTACATGTGGAAGAATTCCGTAATCTTATATTTAGGTATAAAGTCGATTCTCTTGTATATATTCATTTCGCAATCGATATCGAAATGCTTCAGATAACTGGTTTAACATATTTAAGTTAATAAACCTCCTTTAGTGAACTGAAGTTGACATAAAGCCATAACGGCACTGCATTTAGAAGAATTCCGTAGTCTTATATCTAGGCATAAAGTCGATTTTCTTGTATATACACATTTTGTAATCGATATCTTACTGAAGTCTACAAAAGTCTTAACGGCATAACGGCAGTGCCTTTAGAAGAATTCCGTAATGTTGTAATTTTATATTCAGGTATAAAGTCGATTTTCTTGTATTTACACATTTAGCAATCGATATCGAAATGCTTTAAACCATTAGTTTAACATATTTAAAATAATTAACCTTCTTTAACGTATTGAAGGTGATATAAAGCCATGGCGGCATAACGACAGTACATGTGGAAGAATTTCGTAATCTTATATTTATGTATAAAGTCGATTTTCTTGATTATACTCATTTAGCAATCGATATCGAAATGCTTCAAATCATTAGTTTAACATATTTAAGTTAATTAACCCTCTCTATCTTACTGAAGTCTACGAAAGCCTTAACGGCATAACGTCTGTGCATTTAGAAGAATTCCGTAATCTTATATTTAGGTATAAAGTCGATTTTCTTGTATATACTCATTTATCAATCGATATCGAAATGCTTCAAATCATTAGTTTAATATATTAAAGTTAATAAAGCTTCTTTAGCGCACTGAAAATAACATAAAGCCATGGCGGCATAACGGCAGTGCATGTAGAAGAATTCCGTAATCTTATATTTAGGTATAAAGTCGATTTTGTTGTATATACGCATTTAGCAATCGACATCGAAATGCTTCAAATCATTAGTTTAACATATTCAAGTTAATTAACCCTCTCTGTCTTACTGAAGTCTACATAAAGCCTTAACGGCATAACGGCAGTGCATTTAGAAGAATTCCGTTATCCTATATTTAGGTATAAATTTGATTTTCTTGTATGTACACATTTAGCAAGCGATATCGAAATGCTTCAAATTATTAGTTTAACATATTTAAGTTAATTAACCTTCTTTAACGTATTGAAGTTTACATAAAGCCATAACGGTATAGCGGCAGTGCATTTGGAAGAATTCCGTAATCTTATATTAAGGTAAAAAGTCGATTTTGTTACATATACACATTAAGCAATCGATATCGAAATGCTTCAGCTCATAAGTTTAACATATTTAAGTTAATAAATCTTCTTTAACGATCTGAAGTTGGCATATAGCCATGGCGGCATAACGGCAGTGCATGTAGAAGAATTCCGTAATCTCATATTTAGGTATAAGGTCGATTTTCTTGTATATACACATTTAGCTATCGATATCGAAATGCTTCAAATCATTAGTTTAACACATTAAGTTAATAAACGTTTTTTAGCTTACTGAAGTCTACATAGAGCCTTAACGGTATAACGCCAGTGCATTTAGAAGAATTCCGTAATGTTATAATTTTATATTCAGGTATACAGTCGATTTTCTTGTATTTACACATTTAGCAATCGATATCGAAATGCTTCAAACCATTAGTTTAACATATTTAAAATAATTAACCTTCTTTAACGTATTGAAGTTGATATAGAACCATGGCGGCATAACGACAGTACATGTGGAAGAATTCCGTAATCTTATATTTATGTATAAAGTCGATTTTCTTGTATATAGATATTTCGCAATCGATATCGAAATGCTTCAGATAACAAGTTTAACATATTTAAGTTAATTAACCACCTTTACCGAACTGAAATTGACATATTTAGGTATAAAGTCGATTTTGTTGTACATACACATTTAGCAATCGATATCGAAATGCTTCAAATCATTAGTTTAACATATTTAAGTTAATTAACCTTCTTTAACGTAATGAAGGTGATATAAAGCCATGGCTGCATAACGACAGTGCATGTAGAAGAATTTCGTAATCTTATATTAAGGTATATAGTCGATTTTCTTATATTTACAAATTTAGCAGTCGATATCGAAAATCTTCAAATCATTAGTTTAACATATTTAAGTTAATTAACCTTATTTAACGTAATAGAGGTGATATAAAGCCATGGCGACATAACGACAGTGCATTTAGAAGAATTCCGTAATCTTATATTCAGGTATAAAGTTGATTTTCTTGTATATACGCATTTAGCAATCGATATCGAAATGATTCATATCAATATTTTAACATATTTAAGTTAATTAACCTTCTTTAACGTATTGAAGTTGATATAAAGCCATGGCGGCATAACGACAGTACATTTGGAAGAACTCCGTAATCTTATGTTTAGGTATAAATTCGATTTTCTTTTATATACACATTTAGCAAGCGATGTCGAAATGCTTCAAATCATTAGTTTAACATATTTAAGTTAATTAACCTTCTTTAACGTATTGAAGTTGATATACAGCCATGGCGGCATAACGACAGTACATTTGGAAGAATTCCGTAGTCTTATATTTAGGTATAAAGTCGATTTTCTTGTATATAAACTTTTAGCGATCGATATTTTAATCCTTCAAATCATTAATTTAACATATTTAAGTTAATTAAACCTCCTTATCTGACTGAAGTCTACAAAAGCCTTAACGGCATAACGGCAGTGCATTTAGAAGAATAACGTTATCTTATATTTAGGTATAAAGTCGATTTTCTTGTATATACTCATTTAGCAATCGACATCGAAATGCTTCAAATCATTAGTTTAACATATTTAAGTTAACAAACCTTTAAAGAGCTGAAGTTGGAATAAAGCCATGGTGGCATAACGACAGTGCATTTAGAAAAATTCCGTAATCTTATGTTTAGGTATAAAGTCGATTTTCTTGTATATATGCATTAAGCAATCGATATCGAAATGATTCAAATAACTGGTTTAACACATTTAAGTTAAAAACCTTCTCTAACGAACTGAAGTTAACATAAAGCCATAACGGCATAACGGCAGTGCATTTAGAAGAATTCCGTAATCTTATATCTAGGTAAAAAGTCGATTTTTTTGTATATACACCTTTAGCAATCGATATCGAAATGCTTCAAATATTTAAGTTAATAAAGCTTCTTTAACGAACTGACGTTGGCATAAAGTCATGGCGGCATAACGGCAGTGCATTTAGAAGAATTCCGTAATCTTAAATTTAGGTATAAAGTCGATTTTCTTGTATATACACATTAAGCAATCGATATCGAAATGCTTCACATCATTAGTTTAACATATTTAAGTTAATTAACCCTCTCTATCTTACTGAAGTCTACGAAAGCCTTAACGGCATAACGGCAGTGCATTTAGAAGAATTCCGTTATCTTATATTTAGGTAAAAAGTCGATTTTTTTGTATATACGCATTTAGCAATCGATATCGAAATGCTTCAAATCGGCAGTACATTTTCAGTACATTTGATTTTGCAATCGATATCTTACTGAAGTCTTCCAAAGCCTTAACGGCATGACGGCAGTGCATTTAGAAGAATTCCGTAATCTTATATTTAGGTATAAAGTCGATTTTCTTGTATATACTCATTTATCAATCGATATCGAAATGCTTCAAATCAGTAGTTTAATATATTTAAGTTAATAAAGCTTCTTTAACGCACTGAAAATAACACAAAGCCATGGCGGCATATCGGCAGTGCATGTAGAAGAATTCCGTAATCTTATATTTAGGTATAAAAACGATTTTCTTGTATATACACATTTAGCAATCGATATCGAAATGCTTCAAATCATTAGTTTAACATATTTAAGTTAATAAACCTTCTTTAATGCACTAAATTTTTCATAAAGCCTTAACGGTATAACTGCAGTGCATTTAGAAGAATTCCGTATTCTTATATTTAGGTATAAAGTCGATTTTCTTGTATTTACATATTAAGCAATCGATATCGAAATGCTTCAAATCATTAGTTTAACATATTCAAGTTAATTAACCCTCTCTGTCTTACTGAAGTCTACATAAAGCCTTAACGGCATAACGGCAGTGCATTTAGAAGAATTCCGTTATCTTATATTTAGGTATAAATTTGATTTTCTTGTATGTACACATTTAGCAAGCGATATCGAAATGCTTCAAATTATTAGTTTAACATATTTAAGTTAATTAACCTTCTTTAACGTATTGAAGTTGATATAAAGCCATGGCGGCATAACGGCAGTGCATTTAGAAGAATTTCGTAATCTTATATTTAGGTATAAATTCGATTTTCTTGTATATACACATTAAGCAATCGATAACGAAATGCTTCAAATCGATAATTTAATATATCTAAGGTTATTAACCTTCTTTATCTTACTGAAGTTTACATAAAGCCATAACGGTATAACGGCAGTGCATTTGGAAGAATTCCGTAATCTTATATTAAGGCAAAAAGTCGATTTTGTTGTATATGCACATTAAGCAATCGATACCGAAATGCTTCAGCTCATAAGTTTAATATATTTAAGTTAATAAACCTTCTTTAACGATCTGAAGTTTGCATATAGACATGATGGTATAACGGCAGTGCATGTAGAAGAATTCCGTAATCTTATATTTAGGTATAAAGTCGATTTTCTTGTATATTCACATTTAGCAATCGATATCGAAATGCTTCAAACCATTAGTTTACCATATTTAAAATACTTAACCTTCTTTAACGTATTGAAGGTGATATATAGCCATGGCGGCATAACGACAGTACATGTTGAAGAGTTCCGTAATCTTATATGTAGGATTTCTCCCCTTATAAAATAAAACACTTAATTCTTTCCACGACACGTCTTAGCTTTATTGGGTACGATTTGCAACTGTACGTTATCGTTCGTCGTCAGTAAGCGTTATGCTGTTTCAGAGATGCATTTAATAGGTGTTCGTCGTCAGTAAGCGTTATGCTGTTTCAGAGATGTATTTAATAGGTGTTCGTCGTCAGTAAGCGTTATGCTGTTTCAGAGATGCATTTAATAGGTGTTCGTCGTCAGTAAGCGTTATGCGGTTTCAGAGATGTATTTAATAGGTGTTCGTCGTCAGTAAGCGTTATGCTGTTTCAGAGATGCATTTAATAGGTGTTCGTCGTCAGTAAGCGTTATGCTGTTTCAGAGATGTATTTAATAGGTGTTCGTCGTCAGTAAGCGTTATGCTGTTTCAGAGATGCATTTAATAGGTCTTTCCGGATCGTGTTGTCCGCAACTCTCCTACACTCGGCCGTCCTGACTTGTCGTTCGCCCCGAACGCTGGGTTCCACGGTTTCATATATTCGGCCACCGTCATAGTTCTACTCGGTCCCTCAACGTCACCCAACTTTTCCACAGTGTATCTTCCATGTGGAAGTCGTTCCTTCACTGAATACGGCCCCAAAAATTTTGCTTTAATTTTAAGCCCTGAACCATACTGCGTCCTTTTTATCGCCACTAAATCATTAACATTGTATTCTTTTTCTGGCTTCCGTTTTGAGTTAAAATTTCGCCTATTCTCTTCCTGAATCTTAGATATATTCTCTGCAGCCTTTTTTCTAACACTTTCCCGCTCCACATCTAGTTCTCTAAGTAGTGAATCTTCTAACATATTCCGAAGTTCGATGTTATCAGATGTACGCATATCTAACCCAGTTAGAATTCGAAAAGGTGTGAGTTTGGTACTTCTTGGAGGAGTGTTGTTCAAAAGTTGTTGTATCCTCTCCACGTGTCTATACCAATTAGCTGGATTATTGTGACATAATTTCGTCAGCAATGGTAATATAATACGATTGATTCGCTCGACTTGCCCGTTTCCGCGTGGTACTCCGGTTGCAATAAGAAGATGCTGAATACCTTCTTTAGCGCAATAATCTTCAAAACTCCTAGCTGTAAATGCTGTTTCCCTATCGGTGATTATTCTTTTTGGATTCCCGAACACAGAAGCTTGCTTTTCTAATCTGTCTATTACCGAAGCCGAATCCGTACTCTTTGTTGGATACAACCATACGAATTTGCTAAAAGCATCTATTACTACAAACAAATGGTTATATTTTTTATGGGTCAACTCCATAGGCCCTAAGTGATCAAGATGGTATGTCAAAAGCGGTCTATCCTCCTTATCTATAGGACAAAGTAAGCCCTCTTTTTTCCCCAATAATGCATTCAACACAATTTCTAATAACGTTTGCCACCTTTGGCCCTATTTGCGAAATATAAAATGATTTTTCCAAGTAATCTCGGGTCTTTTTTTCCGACCAGTGTCCTACGCGGTGTCCCATTCGAATAATTTCCTCTTCCATTTTTTGCGGTACTACCACCAACTCTTTTACAGGGTCTTTAAACAGTATACCGTTTTTCAAATAAAAGTCTTCGTAAATATTTTTATCCAAAGCTACACACACCGCTTTTATCCAATCATCACTTTGTTGTGCTTCTCTCAACCGAAAATTTAACGAATCTTCCAGTAACATGGATGTCATTCGACTAAGTGCATCGACATGTTTCATTCTCGTCCCCGGCCTATGCTCGATTATATAGTTGAAATCTTGGAGATACATAGCCCATCTACTAACTCTGAGTGGTACATCTTTCTTCTTCATTGTTAATGCGAACGCATTGCAATCACTCACAATTTTAAAATGTTTGTCTATTACGTAAATCCGCCACTTTTTTAAGGCTTCTATAATCGCTAGAACTTCCAACTCATACGAGTGATACTTTTCCTCTTCGGGTCTAGTTTTACGACTCATAAATTGTATGGGGTGGAATTGTTGGTCATCCGGGTCTTTCTGCAGTAAAACACCTCCGTATCCATGCTTACTGGCATCAGTATGGATCCCCGTTTCAGCCTTCGGATTATATAATTTCAAAATCGGTGCTTTGGTCAGTGCCTCTTTAAGTTGTTGAAAAGCTATACATTGCTTTTCATTGAATCTAAATTCAGTGTCTTTCCTGAGCATATCGCTTAGAGGCCTAGCAATTAACGCATACCCTTCCATGAACCTTCTAAAATAGGAAGCAAGTCCTAGGAATCTTTGAAGAGATTTTTTATCCCGCGGGATTGGAAAATTTTGTACTGCCTTTATCTTATCGTCCGATGGTTTTATACCCCCTTCTTCAATAATGTATCCTAAGAATTGAATTCTCTTCATCAAAAATTGGCACTTTTGCCACTTAATCTTTAACCCATAACTTTCGGCTCTCTTTAAAACCACTTTTAGTTTATGTAACCCTTCATCACTGCTTGATGCTGGAATAATTATATCGTCCATATAAATGACGATGACTCCTTGCTGCACCAGATCTCGGAAAATGGCTGATATATAACGGCAAAATACGGCAGGAGAATTACAAATTCCGAAAGGTACGAAATTAAATTCATACTGCCCGCTGTGAGTTACTAATGAAGTGTAACGTTTTGAGTTCGGTTCGACGGGAACATGAAAAAATCCGTTGGCCAGATCAAGAGTAGAGAATATCTTGGCACCCTGTAATCTTTCCAAAGCATCATCGATGAGTGCCATTGGAAAATTGTCCCTCACTATCTTTTCGTTTAACTTTCTAAAGTCACAACACAATCGTTTTGTGCCATCTTTCTTAGATACCAGCACCACTGGTGACGCGTACTCTGAGTTGCTTGGTTGAATTATGCCATCCTTCAACCACTCAGTCACCTGGGTATCGATCACACGTTGATCTGAATATGACATTCTTCGTGGAGTTTGGTAAATAGGCAAATCATCATTCAAGATAATTTTCATTTCAACTGGTGATTGGGATTGTTTTACCGGTGAGTATTGAGTAACCATATCAGTTATAGGAGAGCGATAGTTTACAGTCAAATGAGCTAAGTTCAAAGGCGGAGTGTCCTCAACTTTTTCTAAATTATTCTCTAGGCAAAGAGACGTAAATTCTGATAAGAAAGTGATGCATTCCGCATCGAGTGCTTTCTTACTACCAGTATCCTCTTTTTCTCCACTTCGTTGGGTTTTCTCTCCTTCTATCTCGACTACCCTGGTTATGTTTTGAGTTTTTTCTTTAAACTCCACAGTCCCCTCTGAAAATATTACGTCCGCAAACTTTAAAATATCATTCCCGAGGACCGCTTCATATCTCAAGTCATTACTTGTTGTAATATGGAAAGTTACCGGTGTTATAACCCTATCTAGTTCAATATTTTCTGTAATACTGCCTATAGTGTTCAACTCGCTTTCTTTAATGCCAACTAATCGTCGTTTTTCGAAACTTGTTTGAGGACAATTAAATTTTTTGAAAATATCGTATCTAAGTAAGCTTAGGTCAGACCCGGTGTCAACCATAGCATCAACATGTACGCCTCTCATCTTAATCTTTTTGAAAATTAGTCCACTAGATTTACTATATGGACAATCAAGCATCACATTAACTGTACCCCTCTCGGTTTTTATCTGCCTACCTACGTTGCTGCCACACTCGAAACTGCGATGGCCCATTTGACCACACTTAAAACATTTATATTGTTTGTTATCTATACCACAATCTTTCGCTAGATGGGAGATACTTCCACACTTGTAACATTTCCTTACTGTCCCACTATTTTCTTGCCCATCGGAGGCCTTTCGCGGATTTTGTTCATATTGAGTTCTGTTCGAATACTGTCGCGCACCATAGACTCGTTCGTAAACTTTCAAATTTTCCTTTAAATCTTTATTGTCTGTGCCTGGTATAGTATAGTTTTATTAGGCTTAGAGTCGGGAATACCTTCTACAAAATACCCTATCAAACTCATTTCATCTCAATTAATTGGCTTAGCTATATCCATCAAGACATATAAATATTCCCTAAAAGATTCGCCACTCTTTTTACGGCGATTTTGTAACATCCGATGAATCTCTAATGCTGATAACTTGGTGCCAAATTCATCAATAATAGCATTTTTAAACGAAGACCAATTTTTTATGCCCACCAGACTGCGCAAGAACAACTTAGCAGCTCCTTTAAGCAGTTGCTTTGCATACACATACTTTTGAAGCTCATTCCAACCCAAAGTAACAGCATTATCCTCGAACTCTTGTAACCATTCACTAGCTTCAAGGGAATCAGTTCCACTAAATGATGGTAAACTGCCTTCGATATCCTTTAAGGTAAAGTTAGATCTGACCACGACGGTGTCCACTGAGGGATTAACTATATCTTCGTAAGTACTTTCATTTTCACTCCCCTCGTCATCACTTTGTATGAGTTCGTAATGTCGCAAAAGTCTATCTCTCAGCCCACTCTTTCGTCCTGTCTGGTTTAGTCCAACTCGTCTCAATTCTTCTCTCAAAGCCGTTACCGTCATTGCTAAAATCGTCTGACTGTCCATGTTTTACAATATATTACAAATAATAGGTATAGTAAAATACAATGTTTTCAAATTATATAAGTGATAAGATATGTAAACTTAAACATATAAATTAATATACATTAGATATTGTTCTTTCGTATTCATGTTTTTTAAGGTAAGTTAAAACGTTTGTTCTGTATTCACAAGCGAAAAAAAAATTACATCACTACTGCAATACCAATATTACATACATTTACTCCAATTGGCCTTTAATACATTGCAAAAATGCTTATTTGTACGAATACATACGATTATGTTCTAATATTCTGTGAATCTATAGGGGAAATGAATACATTAAAAATTATTATTGTTTGATTAAAGTAGTAATATTAAATGATAGGAATATAATAGCAATTAGTATTTCAAAATATGTTTAAAAACTTATTTAATTTTTGTTTTTACTAGAGCTTTCTTACAAAAATGACAAGCTTTACTAAAACATGAACAATAGTAAAGACTTCTTTCTTCTTTTTATTTTTCCAATTGGATTTTGATTTGTTTTTCAGTTTTAACTTATGCTATATCGCTTAAATCTAATGCGAATACCTGCTCCCACTGCTGTTTTCCAATTAGTCGCTGTGCTGCGAATTCTAAATCGATTTCAAATTCCACTTTAACTTGTTGATTTCTGCTGTCTCTTTTCTTCCAGTTATTGCTATGCGGCTCAAATATACTCCAACTTTAAATTCACTTGCTGGTTTTTGTTGTCTCTTTTCCTTCCAGTTCAATATATTGCTATACTTCAACTTTAAATTCGCTTGTTTATTTCTGCTGTCTCTTTTCTTTTCAGTTATTGCTGTGTATATTGCTATGCGGCTCAAATATACTCCAACTTTAAATTCACTTGCTGGTTTTTGTTGTCTCTTTTCCTTCCAGTTCAATATATTGCTATACTTCAACTTTAAATTCACTTGTTTATTTCTGCTGTCTCTTTTCTTTTCAGTTATTGCTGTGTATATTGCTACGCGGCAAATTATACTTCCACTTTCAATTCACTTTTAGAATCTGCTGTCTTTTTTCTAGTTTAGTCACTATTTCGTTTTGCGCGAATTATACTTCCTTTTAAACTTAAAGTCACTCGTTGATTTTTCGGTAATATACTCGTTTTAGCCGATCTTCCGTTGTTTTCGTTTTTCCTTTTTGTTTTTCCAGCGCAGAATTAACCAAAGCTTTATATCGTTTAACCGGATGAATTCAATTTCAATTAAATTCCAACGCGACCCATGCGACGAGCTCGAGCGGCTATTACATGGACGAACAGCATATTCGTTAGCTAGCGGCGGTGACGACGCTGATGCTTTCGCTATGCGCTGACGATGCTGTAATGCTAATGGAAGGTGCTGACGGTCGCCTGCAGCTGCATTTCACTCACTACCTTAATGCACACAAACAAATTAAATTTCTTTTACGAGAATTTATTTGCAATTCTATTTAGTTTCACTAAGTTCTTTACTTTTGTTTGCACTTCAAATTGTAAATTCACACCATAGTTTTTGCTTTTTTCGAACGCGTTAACATAGATTCGCTGCACCCGAAAATTGCATGCGCATTCACTGTTTTGTTATTGCAGTACTTCAATTCAGTGCAGTGTTTGTTTTCTTTGTTGTTGTTGTTTCAAATTGAATTTTTAATCAAACCGTCGCCATCATCATCAACTAACAACCGTCCATCCGGGAAACTTACACAATAAAAACTACTCACTTCGTGTCACAAATTATTATTTGAAATCGCTCCACTAAAACTGTATTTTTATGCTCAAAACTCTTCAAATCAAAAATTTCGTTTCTGGTTGAGCCCCCAAATTTGTAGGATTTCTCCCCTTATAAAATAAAACACTTAATTCTTTCCACGACACGTCTTAGCTTTATTGGGTACGATTTGCAACTGTACGTTATCGTTCGTCGTCAGTAAGCGTTATGCTGTTTCAGAGATGCATTTAATAGGTGTTCGTCGTCAGTAAGCGTTATGCTGTTTCAGAGATGTATTTAATAGGTGTTCGCCGTCAGTAAGCGTTATGCTGTTTCAGAGATGCATTTAATAGGTGTTCGTCGTCAGTAAGCGTTACGCTGTTTCAGAGATGTATTTAATAGGTGTTCGTCGTCAGTAAGCGTTATGCTGTTTCAGAGATGCATTTAATAGGTCTTTCCGGATCGTGTTGTCCGCAACTCTCCTACATATATTTAGGTATAAAGTCGATTCTCTTGTATATATACATTTCGCAATCGATATCGAAATGCTTCAGATAACTGGTTTAACATATTTAAGTTAATAAACCTCCTTTAGTGTACTGAAGTTGACATAAAGCCATAACGGCACTGCATTTAGAAGAATTCTGTAGTCTTATATCTAGGCATAAAGTCGATTTTCTTGTATATACACATTTTATAATCGATATCTTACTGAAGTCTACAAAAGCCTTAACGGCATAACGGCAGTGCCTTTAGAAGAATTCCGTAATGTTATATTTAGGTATAAAGTCGATTTTGTTGTATTTACACATTTAGCAATCGATATCGAAATGCTTCAAACCATTAGTTTAACATATTTAAAATAATTAACCTTCTTTAACGTATTGAAGGTGATATAAAGCCATGGCGGCATAACGACAGTACATGTGGAAGAATTCCGTAATCTTATATTTATGTATAAAGTCGATTTTCTTGTATATACACATTTAGCAATCGATATCGAAATGCTTCAAATCATTAGTTTAACATATTTAAGTTAATTAACCCTCTCTATCTTACTGAAGTCTACGAAAGCCTTAACGGCATAACGGCAGTGCATTTAGAAGAATTCCGTAATCTTATATTTAGGTATAAAGTCGATTTTCTTGTATATACACATTAAGCAATCGATAACGAAATGCTTCAAATCATTAGTTTAATATATTAAAGTTAATAAAGCTTCTTCAGCGCACTGAAAATAACATAAAGCCATGGCGGCAAAACGGCAGTGCCTTTAGAAGAATTCCGTAATGTTATATTTAGGTATAAAGTCGATTTTGTTGTATCTACACATTTAGCAATCGATATCGAAATGCTTCAAACCATTAGTTTAACATATTTAAAATAATTAACCTTCTTTAACGTATTGAAGGTGATATAAAGCCATGGCGGCATAACGACAGTACATGTGAAAGAAGTCCGTAATCTTATATTTAGGTATAAAGTCGATTTTGTTGTATATACACATTTAGCAATCGATATCGAGATGCTTCAAATCATTAGTTTAACATATTTAAGTTAATAAACCTTCTTTAATGCACTGAAGTCTTCATAAAGCCTTAACGGTATAACTGCAGCGCATTTAGAAGAATTCCGTATTCTTATATTTAGGTATAAAGTCGATTTTGTTGTATATACGCATTTAGCAATCGATATCGAAATGCTTCAAATCATTAGTTTAACATATTTAAGTTAATTAGCCTTCTTTAACGTAATGAAGGTGATATAAAGCCATGGCTGCATAACGACAGTGCATGTAGAAGAATTTTGTAATTTTAAATTAAGCTATATGGTCGATTTTCTTATATTTACACATTTAGCAGTCGATATCGAAAATCTTCAAATCATTAGTTTAACATATTTAAGTTAATTAACCTAATTTAACGTAATAGAGGTGATATAAAGCCATGGCGACATAACGACAGTGCATTTAGAAGAATTCCGTAATCTTGTATTCAGGTATAAAGTTGATTTTCTTGTATATACGCATTTAGCAATCGATATCGAAATGATTCAAATCAATATTTCAACATATTTAAGTTAATTAACCTTCTTTAACGTATTGAAGTTGATATAAAGCCATGGCGGCATAACGACAGTACATGTGGAAGAATTCCGTAATCTTATATTTAAGTATAAAGTCGATTTTCTTATATATAGATATTTCGCAATCGATATCGAAATTCTTCAGATAACAAGTTTAACATATTTAAGTTAATAAACCTTCTTTAACGATCTGAGGTTGGCATATAGCCATGGCGGAATAACGGCAGTGCATTTAGAAGAATTCCGTTATCTTATATTTAGGTATAAATTCGATTTTTTTGTATATCCACATTTAGCAATCGATATCGAGATGCTTCAAATCATTAGTTTAACATATTTAAGTTAATAAACCTTCTTTTTCTTACTGAAGTTTACGTAAAGCCATAACGGTATAATGGCAGTGCATTTGGAAGAATTCCGTAATCTTATATTTAGGAATAAAGTCGATTTTGTTGTATATACACATTTAGCAATCGATATCGAGATGCTTCAACTCATAAGTTTAACATATTTAAGTTAATAAACCATCTTTAACGAACTGAAGTTGGCATAAAGCCATCGCGGCATAACCACAGTACATTTGGAAGTATTCCGTAATCTTATGTTTAGATATAATTTCGATTTTCTTGTATATACAAATTTAGCAATCGATATCGAAATGCTTCAAGTCATTAGTTTAACATATTTAAGTTAATTAATCCTCTTTATCTTACTAAAGTCTACAAAAGCCATAACGGCAGTATATTTGGGTGAATTCCGTAATCTTTTATTTAGGTATAAATTCGATTTTCTTGTATATACAAATTTAGCAATCGATATCGAAATGCTTCAAGTCATTAGTTTACCAAATTTAAGATAATTAACCTTCTTTAACGTATTGAAGTTGATATAAAGCCATGGCGGCATAACCACAGTACATTTGGAAGAAATCCGTAGTGTTATATTTAGGAATAAAGTCGATTTTCTTGTATATGTGCATTAAGCAATCGATATCGAAATGCTTCAAATAACTGGTTTAACATATTTAAGTTAATAAACCTCCTTTAGTGTACTGAAGTTGACATAAAGCCATAACGGCACTGCATTTAGAAGAATTCCGTAGTCTTATATCTAGGCATAAAGTCGATTTTCTTGTATATACACATTTTGTAATCGATATCTTACTGAAGTCTACAAAAGCCTTAACGGCATAACGGCAGTGCCTTTAGAAGAATTCCGTAATGTTATATTTAGGTATAAAGTCGATTTTGTTGTATTTACACATTTAGCAATCGATATCGAAATGCTTCAAACCATTAGTTTAACATATTTAAAATAATTAACCTTCTTTAACGTATTGAAGGTGATATAAAGCCATGGCGGCATAACGACAGTACATGTGGAAGAATTCCGTAATCTTATATTTATGTATTAAGTCGATTTTCTTGTATATACGCATTTAGCAATCGATATCGAAATGCTTCAAATCATTAGTTTAACATATTTAAGTTAATTAACCCTCTCTATCTTACTGAAGTCTACATAAAGCCTTAACGGCATAACGGCAGTGCATTTAGAAGAATTCCGTAATGTTATAATTTTATATTTAGGTATAAAGTCGATTTTGTTGTATTTACACATTTAGCAATCGATATCGAAATGCTTCAAATCATTAGTTTAACATATTTAAGTTAATAAACCTTCTTTAATGCACTGAAGTCTTCATAAAGCCTTAACGGTATAACTGCAGTGCATTTAGAAGAATTCCGTTTTCTTATATTTAGGTATAAATTTGATTTTCTTGTATGTACACATTTAGCAAGCGATATCGAAATGCTTCAAATTATTAGTTTAACATATTTAAGTTAATTAACCTTCTTTAACGTAATGAAGTTGATATAAAGCCATGGCGGCATAACGGCAGTGCATTTAGAAGAATTCCGTAATCTTATATTTAGGTATAAAGTCGATTTTCTTGTATATACTCATTTATCAATCGATATCGAAATGCTTCAAATCATTAGTTTAATATATTAAAGTTAATAAAGCTTCTTTAGCGCACTGAAAATAACATAAAGCCATGGCGGCATAACGGCAGTGCATGTAGAAGAATTCCGTAATCTTATATTTAGGTATAAAGTCGATTTTCTTGTATATACACATTTAGCAATCGATATCGAAATGCTTCAAATCATTAGTTTAACATATTTAAGTTAATAAACCTTCTTTAATGCACTGAAGTCTTCATAATGCCTTAACGGTATAACTGCAGCGCATTTAGAAGAATTCCGTATTCTTATATTTAGGTATAAAGTCGATTTTGTTGTATATACGCATTTAGCAATCGACATCGAAATGCTTCAAATCATTAGTTTAACATATTCAAGTTAATTAACCCTCTCTGTCTTACTGAAGTCTACATAAAGCCTTAACGGCATAACGGCAGTGCCTTTAGAAGAATTCCGTAATGTTATATTTAGGTATAAAGTCGATTTTGTTGTATTTACACATTTAGCAATCGATATCGAAATGCTTCAAATCATTAGTTTAACATATTTAAGTTAATAAACCTTCTTTAATGCACTGAAGACTTCATAAAGCCTTAACGGTATAACTGCAGTGCATTTAGAAGAATTCCGTATTCTTATATTTAGGTATAAAGTCGATTTTCTTGTATTTACATATTAAGCAATCGATATCGAAATGCTTCAAATCATTAGTTTAACATATTCAAGTTAATTAACCCTCTCTGTCTTACTGAAGTCTACATAAAGCCTTAACGGCATAACGGCAGTGCCTTTAGAAGAATTCCGTAATGTTATATTTAGGTATAAAGTCGATTTTGTTGTATTTACACATTTAGCAATCGATATCGAAATGCTTCAAATCATTAGTTTAACATATTTAAGTTAATAAACCTTCTTTAATGCACTGAAGTCTTCATAAAGCCTTAACGGTATAACTGCAGTGCATTTAGAAGAATTCCGTTATCTTATATTTAGGTATAAATTTGATTTTCTTGTATGTACACATTTAGCAAGCGATATCGAAATGCTTCAAATTATTAGTTTAACATATTTAAGTTAATTAACCTTCTTTAACGTAATGAAGTTGATATAAAGCCATGGCGGCATAACGGCAGTGCATTTAGAAGAATTTCGTAATCTTATATTTAGGTATAAATTCGATTTTCTTGTATATACACATTAAGCAATCGATAACGAAATGCTTCAAATCGATAATTTAATATATCTAAGGTTATTAACCTTCTTTATCTTACTGAAGTTTACATAAATCCATAACGGTATAACGGCGGTGCATTTGGAAGAATTCCGTAATCTTATATTAAGGCAAAAAGTCGATTTTGTTGTATATGCACATTTTGTAATCGATATCTTACTGAAGTCTACAAAAGCCTTAACGGCATAACGGCAGTGCCTTTAGAAGAATTCCGTTATGTTATATTTAGGTATAAAGTCGATTTTGTTGTATTTACACATTTAGCAATCGATATCGAAATGCTTCAAATCATTAGTTTAACACATTAAGTTAATAAACGTTTTTTAGCTTACTGAAGTCTACATAGAGCCTTAACGGTATAACGCCAGTGCATTTAGAAGAATTCCGTAATGTTATAATTTTATATTCAGGTATAAAGTCGATTTTCTTGTATTTACACATTTAGCAATCGATATCGAAATGCTTCAAACCTTTAGTTTAACATATTTAAAATAATTAACCTTCTTTCACGTAATGAAGTTGATATAGAACCATGGCGGCATAACGACAGTACATGTGGAAGAATTCCGTAATCTTATATTTAGGTATAAAGTCGATTTTCTTGTATATAGATATTTCGCAATCGATATCGAAATGCTTCAGATAACAAGTTTAACATATTTAAGTTAATAAACCTCCTTTAGCGAACTGAAATTGACATATTTAGGTATAAAGCCGACTTTGTTGTACATACACATTTAGCAATCGATATCGAAATGCTTCAAATCATTAGTTTAACATATTTAAGTTAATTAACCTTCTTTAACGTAATGAAGGTGAT
Source organism: Bactrocera correcta (assembly GCA_027475135.1). NCBI lineage: Eukaryota > Metazoa > Arthropoda > Insecta > Diptera > Tephritidae > Bactrocera > Bactrocera correcta. The sequence continues at coordinate 7,284 of JAPZAG010000409.1, read as the reverse complement.
ATAAAGCCATGGCTGCATAACGACAGTGCATGTAGAAGAATTTCGTAATTTTATATTAAGCTATATGGTCGATTTTCTTATATTTACACATTAAGCAGTCGATATCGAAAATCTTCAAATCATTAGTTTAACATATTTAAGTTAATTAACCTAATTTAACGTAATAGAGGTGATATAAAGCCATGGCGACATAACGACAGTGCATTTAGAAGAATTCCGTAATCTTGTATTCAGGTATAAAGTTAATTTTCTTGTATATACGCATTTAGCAATCGATATCGAAATGATTCAAATCAATATTTTAACATATTTAAGTTAATTAACCTTCTTTAACGTATTGAAGTTGATATAAAGCCATGGCGGCATAACGACAGTACATTTGGAAGAACTCCGTAATCTTATGTTTAGGTATAAATTCGATTTTCTTTTATATACACATTTAGCAAGCGATGTCGAAATGCTTCAAATCATTAGTTTAACATATTTAAGTTAATTAACCTTCTTTAACATATTGAAGTTGATATAAAGCCATGGCGGCATAACGACAGTACATTTGGAAGAATTCCGTAGTCTTATATTTAGGTATAAAGTCGATTTTGTTGTATAGACACATTTAGCAATCGATATCGAGATGCTTCAACTCATAAGTTTAACATATTTATGTTAATAAACCTTCTTTTTCTTACTGAAGTTTACGTAAAGCCATAACGGCTCATAATTTTAACACATTTAAGTTAATAAACCTTCTTTAACGATCTGAAGTTGGCATATAGCCATGGCGGAATAACGGCAGTGCATTTAGAAGAGTTCCGTTATCTTATGTTTAGGTATAAATTCGATTTTCTTGTATATACACATTTAGCAATCGATATCGAGATGCTTCAACTCATAAGTTTAACATATTTAAGTTAATATACCTTCTTTAACGAACTGAAGTTGGCATAAAGCCATAGCGGCATAACCACAGTACATTTGGAAGAATTCCGTAGTCTTATATTTAGGTATAAAGTCGATTTTCTTGTATATATGCATTAAGCAATCGATATCGAAATGCTTCAAATAACTGGTTTAACACATTCAAGTTAATAAACCTTCTTTAACGAACTGAAAATAAATCCACAACTGCATAACGGCAGTGCATTTAGAAGAATTCCGTTATCGTATATTAATGTATAAAGTTGATTTTCTTGTATATACACATTTAGCAATCGATATCGAGATGCTTCATCTCATAAGTTTAACATATTTAAGTTAATAAACCTTCTTTAACGAACGGAAGTTGGTTTAAAGCCATGGCGGCATAACGGCAGTGCATGTAGAAGAATTCCGTTAACTTATATTTAGGTATAAAGTCGATTTTCTTGTATATACACATTTAGCAATCGATATCGGGATGCTTCAAATCATTAGTTTAACATATTTAAGTTAATTAGCCTTCTTTGTCGTAATGAAGGTGATATAAAGCCATATCGGCATAACGACAGTACATTTGGAAGTATTCCGTAATCTTATGTTTAGATATAAATTCGATTTTCTTGTATATACGCATTTAGCATTTTTTTAGGTATAAGGTCGATTTTCTTGTATATACACATTTAGCTATCGATATCGAAATGCTTCAAATCATTAGTTTAACATATTAAGTTAATAAAGGTTTTTTAGCTTACTGAAGAATTCCGTAATGTTATAATTTTATATTCAGGTATAAAGTCGATTTTCTTGTATTTACACATTTAGCAATCGATATCGAAATGCTTCAAACCACTAGTTTAACATATTTAAAATAAATAACCTTCTTTAACGTATTGAAGTTGATATAGAACCATGGCGGCATTTCGATTTTCTTGTATATACATATTTGGCAAGCGATATCGAAATGCTTCAGCTCATTAGTTTAACATATTTAAGTTAATAAACCTTTTTTAACGATCTGAAGGGGGCATATAGCCATGGAGGCATAACTGCAGTGCACGTAGAAGAATTCCATAATCTTATATTTAGGTATAAAGTCGATTTTCTTGTATATACATATTTACCTATCGATATCGAAATGCTTCAAATCATAAGTTTAACATATTAATTTAATAAACATTTTTTAGCTTACTGAAGTCTACATAAAGCCTTAACGGTATAACGGCAGTGCCTTTAGAAGAATTCCGTAATGTTATAATTTATATTTAGTTGTAAAGTCGATTTTCTTGTATTTACACATTTAGCAGTCGACATCGAAATGCTTCAAACCATTAGTTTAACATATTTAAAATAATTAACCTTCTTTAACGTATTGAAGTTGATACAAAGCCATGGCGGCATTTCGATTTTCTTGTATATACATATTTGGCAAGCGATATCGAAATGCTTCAGCTCATTAGTTTAACATATTTAAGTTAATAAACCTTCTTTAACGATCTGAAGTGGGCATATAGCCATGGAGGCATAACTGCAGTGCACGTAGAAGAATTCCAAAATCTTATATTTAGGTATAAAGTCGATTTTCTTGTATTTACACATTTAGCAGTCGATATCGAAATGCTTCAAACCATTAGTTTAACATATTTAAATAATAAACCTTCTTTACAAAAGCCATAACGGCATAACGGCAGTATATTTGGGTAATTTCCGAAATCTTTTATTTAGGTATAAAATCGATTTTCTTGTATATACACATTTAGCAATCGATATCGAAATGCTTCAGCTCATTACTTTAACATATTTAAGTTCATAAACCTTCTTAAACGATCTGAAGTGGGCATATAGCCAGGGAGGCATAACTGCAGTGCACGTAGAAGAATTCCATAATCTTATATTTAGGTATAAAGTCGATTTTCTTGTATATACATATTTAGCTATCGATATCGAAATGCTTCAAATCATTAGTTTAACATATTAAGTTAATAAACAGTTTTTAGCATACTGAACTCTACATAAAGCCTTAACGGTATAACGGCGGTGCATTTAGAAGAATTCCGTAATGTTATAATTTTATATTTAGGTGTAAAGTCGATTTTCTTGTATTTGCACATTTAGCAGTCGATATCGAAATGCTTCAAACCATTAGTTTAACATATTTAAGTTAATTAACCTTCTTTAACGTATTGAAGTTGATAAAGAGCCATGGCGGCATAACGACAGTACATTTGGAAGAATTCCGTAGTCTTATATTTAGGTATAAAGTCGATTTTCTTGTATATATGCATTAAGCAATCGATATCGAAATGCTTCAAACCATTAGTTTAACATATTTAAGTTAATAAACCATCTTTAACTCACTGAAGTCTACATAAAGCCATAACGGCATAACGGCAGTGCATTTAGAAGAATTCCGTTATCTTATATTTAAGTATAAATTCGATTTTCTTGTATATACACATTTAGCAATCGATATCGAAGTGCTTCAAATCTTTAGTTTAACATATTTAAGTTAATAAACCTTCTTTAACGCACTTAAGTGTACATAAAGCCCTAATGGCATAACGGCAGTGCATTTAGAAGAATTCCATAATGTTATAATTTTATATTTAGGTATAAATTCGATTTTCTTGTATATACACATTTAGCGATCGATATCGAAATGCTTCAACTCATTAGTTTAACATATTTAAGTTAATAAACATTCTTTAACGATATGAAGTTGTCATAACGGCAGTGGATGTAGAAGAATTCCATAATCTTATATTTAGGTATAAAGTTGATTTTCTTTTATATACGTATTTAGCTATCGATATCGAAATGCTTCAAATCATTTGTTTAACATATTAAGATAATAAACATTTTTTAGCTTACTAAAGTCTACATAAAGCGTTAACGGTATAACGGCAGTGCATTTAGAAGAATTCCGTAATGTTATATTTTTATATCTAGGTATAAAGTCGATTTTCTTGTATTTACACATTTAGCAGTCGATATCGAAATGCTTCAAACCATTAGTTTAACATATTTAAACTTCTTTAACGTATCGAAGTTGATACAAAGCCATGGCGGCATAACGACAGTACATTTGGAAGAATTCCGTTATCTTATATTTAGGTATAAAGTCGATTTTCTTGAACATACACATTTAGCAATCGATATCGAAATGCTTCAAATCATTAGTTTAACATATCTAAGTTAATAAACCTTCTTTAACGCACTGAAGTCTACATAGAGCGTTAACGGCATAACGGCAGTGCATTTAGAAAAATTCCGTTATCTTATATTTAGGTATAAATTCGATTTTCTTGTATATACACATTTAGCAAGCGATATCGAAATGCATCAAATCATTAGTTTAACATATTTAAGTTAATTAACCTTCTTTAACGTATTGCAGTTTATAAAGAGCCATGGTGGCATAACGACAGTACATTTGGAACAATTCCGTAGTCTTATATTCAGGTATAAAGTCGACTTTCTTGTATATATGCATTAAGCAATCGATATCGAAATGCTTCAAATAACTGGTTTAACATATTTAAGTTAATAAACCTTCTTTAACGCACTGAAGTCTACATAAAGCGTTAATGGCATAACGGCAGTGCATTTAGAAAAATTCCGTTATCTTATATTTAGGTATAAATTCGATTTTCTTGTATATACATATTTGGCAAGCGATATCGAAATGCTTCAGCTCATTAGTTTAACATATTTAAGTTAATAAACCTTCTTTAACGATCTGAAGTGGGCATATAGCCATGGAGGCATACCTGCAGTGCACGTAGAAAAATTCCATAATCTTATATTTAGGTATAAAGTCGATTTTCTTGTATATACATATTTAGATATCGATATCGAAATTCTTCAAATCATTAGTTTAACATATTTAAGTTAATTAACCTTCTTTAACTCACGGAAGTCTACATAAAGCCTTAACGGCATAACGGCAGTGCATTTAGAAGAATTCCGTTATCTTATATTTAAGTATAAATTCGATTTTCTTGTATATACACATTTAGCAATCGATATCGAAGTGCTTCAAATCTTTAGTTTAACATATTTAAGTTAATAAACCTTCTTTAACGCACTTAAGTGTACATAAAGCCCTAATGGCATAACGGCAGTGCATTTAGAAGAATTCCATAATGTTATAATTTTATATTTAGGTATAAAGTCGATTTTCTTGTATATACACATTTAGCAATCGATATCGAAATGCTTCAGCTCATTAGTTTAACATATTTATGTTAATAAACCTTCTTTAACGATCTGAAGTTGGCATAACGGCAGTGGACGTAGAAGAATTCCATAATCTTATATTTAGGTATAAAGTCGATTTTCTTTTATATACATATTTAGCTATCGATATCGAAATGCTTCAAATCATTTGTTTAACATATTAAGATAATAAACATTTTTTAGCTTACTAAAGTCTACATAAAGCCTTAACGGTATAACGGCAGTGCATTTAGAAGAATTCCGTAATGTTATAATTTTATATTTAGGTATAAAGTCGATTTTCTTGTATTTACACATTTAGCAGTCGATATCGAAATGCTTCAAACCATTAGTTTAACATATTTAAAATAATTAACCTTCTTTAACTTATTAAAGTGGATAAAGAGCCATGGCGGCTTAACGACAGTTCATTTGGAAGAATTCCGTAATCTTATATTTAGGTATAAAGTCGATTTTCTTGAATATACACATTTAGCAGCCGATATCGAAATGCTTCAAATCATTAGTATAACATATTTAAGTTAATTAACCTTCTTTAACTCACGGAAGTCTACATTAAGCGTTAACGGCATAACCGCAGTGCATTTAGAAGGGTTCCGTTATCTTATATTTAGGTATGAAATCGATTTTCTTGTATATACACATTTAGCAATCGATACCGAAATGCTTCAGCTCACTAGTTAAACATATTTAAGTTAATAAACCTTCTTAAACGATCTGAAGTGGGCATATAGCCATAGAGGCATAGCTGCAGTGCACGTAGAAGAATTCCATAATCTTATATTTAGGTATAAAGTCGATTTTCTTTTATATACATATTTAGCTATCGATATCGAAATGCTTCAAATCATTTGTTTAACATATTAAGATAATAAACATTTTTTAGCTTACTAAAGTCTACGTAAAGCCTTAACGGTATAACGGCAGTGCATTTAGAAGAATTCCGTAATGTTATAATTTTATATTTAGGTATAAAGTCGATTTTCTTGTATATGGGCATTAAGCAATCGATATCGAAATGCTTCAAACCATAAGTTTAACATATCTAAGTTAATAAACATTCTTTAACGCACTTAAGTCTACATAAAGCCATAACGGCATAACGGCAGTGCATTTAGAAGAATTCCGTTATCTTATATTTAGATATAAATTCGATTTTCTTGTATATACACATTTAGCAATCGATATCGAAATGCTTCAACTCATTAGTTTAACATATTTAAGTTAATAAACCTTCTTTAACGTTCTGAAGTTAGCAGAACGGCAGTGGATGTAGAAGAATTCCATAATCTTATATTTAGGTATAAAGTCGATTTTCTTTTATATACATATTTAGCTATCGATATCGAAATGCTTCAAATCATTAGTTTAACATATTAAGTTAATAAACATTTTTTTAGCATACTGAAGTCTACATAAAGCCTTAACGGTATAACGGCAGTGCATTTAGAAGAATTCCGTAATGTTATAATTTTATATTTAGGTGTAAAGTCGATTTTCTTGTATTTACACATTTAGCAGTCGATATCGAAATGCTTCAAACCATTAGTTTAACATATTTAAGTTAATTAACCTTCTTTAACGTATTGAAGTTGATAAAGAGCCATGGCGGCATAACGACAGTCCCTTTTGGGAAGAATTCCGTAGTCTTATATTTAGGTATAAAGTCGATTTTCTTGTATATATGCATTAAGCAATCGATTTCGAAATGCTTCAAACCATTTGTTTAACATATTTAAGTTAATAAACCTTCTTTAACTCACTGAAGTCTACATAAAGCCATAACGGCATAACGGCAGTGCATTTAGAAGAATTCCGTTATCTTATATTTAGGTATAAATTCGATTTTCTTGTATATACACATTTAGCAATCGATATCGAAATGCTTCAACTCATTAGTTAACACATTTAAGTTAATAAACCTTCTTTAACGATCTGAAGTTGGCATAACGGCAGTGGATGTAGAAGAATTCCATAATTTTATATTTAGGTATAAAGTCGATTTTCTTGTATTTACACATTTAGCAGTCGATATCGAAATGCTTCAAACCATTAGTTTAACATATTTAAAATAATTAACCTTCCTTAACGTATTGAAGTTGATAAAGAGCCATGGCGGTTTAAACCCGGACA
>JAPZAG010000408.1:0-24206 GCA_027475135.1 Bactrocera correcta | reverse complement strand
TGATACTTCGAAATGATTACCCTTTACAAGCAAAGTTGAGTATCAAGTTAGACTGTCTCAGTAGCAATGTGGATACAAGTTCCGATAATAATAAAAAGGACTATGCTAACTAACTCACATTTACATATGTCTGTTTGAACGAACCTCATACCACACCGACCAGTGTCCGAGACATTCTATAAGTAAAATTACATAGTCGGGCTCGTAAAGCGTATGTCTGACTCATTCGTCCAACTCAGCCCAATCATCCGATACCAAAAGACCTTTCGCACAGAACATTACCAGTCAATATTTCCGGGGAAACGGTGCAGTAGTTTTTTTTTTTTTTTTTTTTTTTTTTTTTTTTTTTTAGAACGCGTGAAAATTAAAAAATATGAATAAAATTCGTAATTCGATGCATGGTTTTCAAAATGATATCATGCAGTGAAATCAAAACTCGCTCGTACGACACTAATAAAAGAGAAGGCTCTGACAACCCGCAAATTGATTTTAAGGAGGATAAAGTAAGAATGTCCACGATCTTTTATGGGCAGGCAAGAAACATGTATTAACGTATGCACATCAGAGGCAAAGGAACAATGGAAACAATGGTCTTCAGCCGGCGAATATGCCCCGGAGATGGATAATAGTCCCAGCGGTCGAAAATGTGACGGTCTTAGATTCATAAAGTGTGGTCTACAACAACTATCGCAGAAAAGATAAACTTCTTGTTTGGAGGCATCCAGAAAATGTATTTTTTAGGTGGTGGCCGAATGAGCCTCCACACACCACACTTGCACAACACAACCTTATGCAGTCGCACAACACTGACACACCGCATTCACCATTTTACAACACACATTCCACATTCCACATCATACACCATACCCCATACTCACACCCACACCAAACAGCAACAAAAAGGGAAGAGGAGTAGCGGCTCAGTCTCTTTCTCGATACCGAACGCCTTGGAACGACGACGTGCTGTACGACCAACTCGCTGGTCAACTTCAGCTTTATCTTTCAATCAATCGTTATAACATTACTTTTGTAAAGGCAATATTTTCGCGATCGAGCGAATTCAAATTACAATCCCGCAGAAAACAAATCACCGTGTTTATTTAATCATTTCGGGTAGTGTAAGTGTTACATTTTACAGCTGGGTTAAAGAAGTGGAACATTAATTAATTCGCAGCATCACTTTTTGTTTCCAGAATTTTTAAATTAAATTTTCTTTGAATTTTCCATACACTTTTCAATACATTTATTTGCTCTTCAAGTCCAATAAGAACTGAACGCCAACCTCGGCTCTCCAAGCATTCAATGTGGCCACGCGCAACTTGTACATATAGGTACCCCCCGGTAGAGGCAGCAGCCGAAACATGGCATCATTCATTACGAAGCCCTTCACAATGAGGTCATGCTGTATGCCAAGCAAACAGAAATAGTAAAATTTTATTTCATTTATTTTCATCATAACTGTACTTACATTGTAGGGGCAAGTATGATTTATATTCGAAGTCCTTTTTATGGCATCAAAGAATATCTTTACAAAGGGCATACGCGTTGGATTCTTCATAAATTTGCAATAATCATACGTTTGGTTATACAAAAATGGTCGGAAGAAATTAGTTTTGTGCCAGAGGCTTAAATTTATCTGAAATTTGTTAAGTTGTTTGTTGTTAAATAAAAAAACCTAAACTGCAACTGTTTTACTCACACTGATATTGTCCACTGGCAGTTGATAGGCCCGCACATGTATATCCATTGAGATTTCGTTTCGACGCGGCACAAATAGGCGACATCGCTGGAATTCGGAATAATTCTTATCCAAAGATGTGCAATAAATATTTGTTATTTTTGAGGCCGAATCGACAAAGAAGTTCTGCCACCGTCCCGTATAAAGTATATAAATCACAAAAATCAATGAAAAGCGCCACATTTTACACATTGTACACGCAAAGGAGTCGACTGATTATTAAATGGTGCAAACAAACTCATTGGAATAATTGAGAGTTTAAAAAGCTTTTAAATGCGTGCAAGCTTAATAATTAGTATACAATACATATATAGTAATTGTAGTTTGGTAAACAAACAATTTGTTATAAATTATGAAATGTCGATCACGGTTATTGGTAAATATTAGGCCGAACTTCTGGTACAGAGATGGAGAGACTGATTTTGATATGTCAGTAAAGCTACTGCAGTATATAATACATGTACGTACATACTACTGTACTAAATGTTATTTTACAAACTGTGAATCCTACTTGATCACTTTCAACGACGCTGAAGAGACTTTTCAATAGCGAAACGTATTTGCGCCTTGAGCCCAACTTAAATTTCATATTTAGCGAGCGTTCCCGGTTGTTTTCATTCATACTACTGTGCCCAAAAAATAAGGTGACATTGTATTTATTTTGAAAATTCTTTATTTATTCTTTCAAATCAATTTCATTCCCTTCAAAATAATACCCTCCCGATCCAATGCACTTATGCCAACGGATTTTCCAATCTTCGAAACACTGGTTGTAGTCACTTTACGGGATGGCCTTCAGTTCCGTCTTCGCTGCGGCTTGAATCTCCTCTATCGTATAAAAACGGTGTCCCCGGAGCGGTGTTTTGAGCTTGGCGAACAGCCAGAAGTCGCACGGCCCCAGATCAGCTGAATACAGTGGTTGCGGAACGATATGGGTTGAGTTTTTGGCGAAATGATCACGAATTACGAGGGCAATATGGGTGGTGCATTATCGTGGTGTAAAAACAAAGAATTGTCTTTCCACAATTCCAGCCTTTTTAGGCGGATAGCGTTACGCAAACGACGCATTACCTTCAAATAATTTTTCCTGTTGACTGTTTGACCGCTTGGAAGGAATTCATTATGCACAACACCACAATAATCGAAGAAAACAGTCAACGTGACCTTGATTTTTTTAGCGACTTTGGCGCGATTTTTTTGGTCTCGGCTCTCTTTTGGCACGATATTCGCTCGATTGATCGGTTGTTTCAGGGTCGTAAGCATAGATCGAAGTCTCATCACCAGTTATAATGCATTTCATGACACCCTGGTAGTCGGAAAGCATCGTTTCACACACTTCAACGCGTCGCCTTTTTTCCAAAAAATTCAATGTTTTCGGTACCAGTCGAGATTTAACGCGCTTGAGGCCCAAAATATCCTTCAAAATGATATTAACTGAGCCTTTCGACATGCCAACTTCATCAGCAAGATCTCTAATTGTCAATCGACGGTTTTTCAACACCAAATCTTTGATTTGTTGAACGTGAGCTACGTCGGTTGAGGTTGATGGTCGCCCTGGACGCTCTTCGTCTTCGACACATTCACGGCCGGCTTGGAACTCACTATATCACTTGTAAACATTTTTTTAGACATAGTCTCAACACCAAAGGCTTTCTGCACCTTCCTCAACGTATCCGCAGCAGAAAATTGATTCCGTAAACAAAATTTAATGCAAATTCTTTGTTTAACAAATTTCGACATCGCAAAAACTCACTTTTAGCAGCTCACAAAACGACAAGTATCTCAAACACTAATGAATATTTTGATATGAAATTTGACATAAATGTGACTGACAGTACTACCAACCTATAAAAATAAATAATTCTCCAAATCCTTCGACGCGCGCAGTTTAAATTCGACTGTCACCTTTTGGGCACAGAAGATTATGTAACCTACAAGTGGATAACTCAAAAACTGAGGGACTAGTTGACTCTGAAATTCAGCACATAGTTCTTGTAAGAAAATCTTTCTTATTTTACAAAATATTTTTACGAATGAATTATTATGTAAGACAAAGCTACAGTATCCGATCAAATTATTCAGATCCCACCACCTTAGAATATAACTGCCATACAAACCGACCAATGAAAATTAAACACTTGTATGCCTACCTCGCAACGTTATAATGAACCACTACAGGTGTGGGATAGATACCGACAGTTGAAGAGAAAAGGAGACAAAAAAGAGGAAGGCAGAAATGCGTAAGTAGAAGAGCTTGGCAAGTGGCTCGAAAATTCTACGAAAAGATGCGACGACTAAAAGCCGGTTTCCAAACCGGAGCATACTCTTGTAGAACCCTCAGAGGACTGATCTAGTGACTGATGCCCAGAGCAGAAGAACTGTTAAGGAGCATTCTTCAGCTTCTTTGTTGAATATGGTCGGATGAGAGCCTGACGATTGGAATTGTGATCAGTATAAATAGGGAGACCCCATAATCTGCGCCAACTATCATGAAATAAGTCTCCTCAACATCACATATAAGGTTCTACCGAGCGAACTGTGTGAAAGATTAAAGTCCACCGTCAACCAAACAGTTTGGACCTTGTCATTGTGGTTTTAGGCCTGAAATATCAACTGACCAGATATTCACCAAGCGCCAAACCTTGGAAAAGACGCGTGACAAGAGGATAGACACACACTACCTTTTGACAGAAGGAAAAGGTGCTGCCTTTATGCCGCGATGTTTGAATTTGGTATCCCCGTAAAACTGATATGGTTGTGTAAACTGATGTTGAGTAATTCTAAAAGCTACGACAGGATCGGGAAGGACCTCTCTGAGCCATTCGATACCAGACGAGGTTTGAGACAAGGAGCACCCTGTCGTGCGACTTCCTCAAACGACTCCTGGAGAAAATAATTCGAGCTGGAGAACTAAATAGAGAAGGTACCATATTCTTTGATAGTATACAAGTGCTGGCGTACGCCGTTGATATTGATATCATTGGCCCCAACAACTGCGCAGACTGGATAAGAAAGCGAAGCGTAAGGGTCTGATTGTGAACGAGGACAAGACGACATATCTCCTGTTATCAAACAAACAGCCATCGCACTCGCGACTTAGCTCTCACGTCACTTTAGACAGTCATGACGTCGAAGTCGTAGAGAATTTCGTCTATCTTGGAACCAGCATAAACACCAACAACAAGAACAAGGTTCTGCGTAAAATCTATGGTCCTTTGCGCATTGGCAACGGTGAAGAGCGCAGTCGATGGAGCGATGGATTGTATGAGATATACGATGACATTGACATAGTTCAACGAATTAAGAGGCAGTCGCTTCGCTGGCTAGGTCACGTCGTCCGAATGGATAAAAACCCTCCAGCTCTGAGGGTATTCGACACAGTACCGGCCGGGGGAAACATCAGAGGAAGAAGCAGACCTCCACTCCATTGGAAAGACCAGGTGGAGAAGAACTTTGCTGAAACTGCGAAAAGGAAGAACGACTGGCGCGTTCTTGTAAACTCAGCTAGGACCACGTAAGCTGTGTCTACTCCGATAAAGTAGAAGAATGTGTCTCCTAACGATAAGCGATTTCGCCTATCCTGTTTGATTAAAATATATGCATGAAAATAAGTTTCGTTTTTCTCTTTACCCTAACTAAGCAGAGGATAGTGAAAGTCTAACGATGCCGGTGCGGTCTGTAATCATACCTTATAAGGTAGGTTTTTTGTTAAATCGAAAGGAATAATATTTGCTATAATACAGTTTTGCCGCAGATTTGAACTCGGAACTGATTACTATACTGACTAATTATACAAAGTATAAAACACTACGAACATTATTAAACTGAAACTAAAACGTGATGCAATTACCGGAATTGCTTTCCTATACACTAATGTAAGTATGTGCTCACAAGCCACATAAATGAAATTTTATAAATGTAAATAAATAAACGCGATTCAACCGGTTGTATGCCAAGTTTGATTATGAAATGTTTCAATAAGGTATCTACACTAAGTACCGAGTCGCATCAACTAATTCAAACCCCAACACCTATTGTAATGAGTTAACTCACACTGTGACCAATGTTTGTGGTATTTAGTATGTGGTCTAGAGGCAGGTGTAGACCCAGTTAACCATTTTTTGTTCCTTGTCATATTATTTATATTAAATATAGGGTGGGTCATCTAACGTTTTAAATTTTAATTATCTATATTTCGACATTGGAAACGTCAAATACCATTCGGAAAGTGACAGATATTCGGTAAAAAGTCTAAAATTTACGAACTGGGTCGCTATTCACTAGAAGAAAACTGGGAAATATTGAAAACTTTTTTTCAAAGTTCGTTTGACCGAGGATAGTCAATTTTACCGAAAAATCATCTTTTTGGACGAGGCTCATTTCCACCTCGATGATTACGTTAACAAGCAGAATTGTCGCATTTGGGGCACAGAAAACCCGCACGTAATCGTCGAGAAGCCAATGCACCCAGCACGAATCACTGTATGGTGCGGATTTTGGTCTGGTGGAATCATCGGCCCATTTTTCTTCGGAAATGAATAAGGAACCACCGTAAACATCACTGAGCGATATCGCGCCATGTTAACCGAATTTTTCTTCGAGTAAATTGAAGAGGAAGACTTGGACAACATTTGGTTTCAGCAGGATGGCGCTACGTGCGATACAGCAAACGCTACACTCAATCTTTTACGCCCTATCTTCGAATTTAAAATTTTATATGGCCCACCCATAACATATCCATTTATTTTTGTTAAACTAAAGCAGCAAATCAATCAGAGGTTAGAAAAGAGAATGCTGAAGTCGTGAAAGTTTTCTTAAGATGTAGTCAACCGCATAGACGAAAGATTTAAAAAAAAAAAAACAACACAGAACAAATGGGTTTTTCGGCAAAATCAATTTATTTTATTCAATATCGTCTCCTTTTGCTTCAATACAGCTTTTTGCACTGTCCAAAAACATGTCGAAAGAGTGTTTTAACTCGTTGGTCGGTATGGCCGCCAGTATGACGGTGCAAGCCTGTACGTCTGCATAACGCTTTCCTTTCATGGGCAAAGGCATTTTTTCGAAAAGGAAGAAGTCTCACGGTGCCATATCAGGTTAACGGTTAAAATGTGATTTTTAGTCAAATAATCGTCCTTCGAATGTTGGATTCTGAGCAATTTTTGGTCGTCAGTCAATTTGTGCGGAACAAACGGTGCACACACCTTTCGTAAGCCCAAATACTCGGTCAAAATGTGATAAGTCGATGTTTTGGAGATGCTCAATTCCATTTCCATGAATTTCAATAATGATTTTAGCTGAGTTTTGATGAATTCACACACAGTTTCGATGGAATTTCCGGTGATCACGGATTTTGATTGGCCCACATACGAGTATTGATCGTCATTTATGTCCTCACGACCACTTTTGTTGAAATTACTCGTGCACTCTGCTACGGGATAGGCAATCATCGCCATAAACTTGTTTCATCCAATGAAATGTTTCGGTAAAAGTTTTACCAACTTTAAATCAAAATTTAATGTTGACCCTTTGTTCGAAGCTCATTTTCGCATCGATAACACAAACCTACTGACACTTAAAACGCAATAACTTCATTTCCAATCAATGAAATGTCATGAAATTCACTGGACAATCGATAAAGATAGCAGATTCTAATGCACCAGTGGCGCCACCTAGAGACGCTAGATTCAAAAAGTGTTTACTTTGGAATGCCCCTTGTATATATGGGGCTCACATACCAGTTATAACTAAAAATCTATCTTGGAACCGGTGCTACTTCGGACTAAGTAGGCAATTGAGAAGTAAAGTCCTCTCACGACTAAGAAAGACCACACTCTATAAGTCACTCATTATTCCCGTCCTGCTATCTGGTGTAGAGGCATGGACGATGACATCTGATGAATCGACGTTATGAGTTTTCGAGAGAAAGGTTCTACGGAAGATTAATGGGCCTTTTGCGCATTGGCAACGGCGAATATCGCATTCGATAGAACGATGAGCGGAAGAGAACACTCCAGCTTTGAAGGTTTTCGATTCATAACCCGCTCGGAAAAAGAGAGGAAGAGGAAGACCTCTACTCTGTTGGAGAGATCAGGTGGAGAAAACCTACTGGCGCGCTGATGTTAACTCGGCTATAACCACGTATCGAGAAAAATTATAGGATCGGCTGTGAAATATGTCATTTCATGAAAAAAGGGTACGAATTAAGAACGTTTAGATAGAATTTTCCTAAAAATATATAGCGGTAATAAGCTGAAGGGAACAAGTTGTGACAGAGGAAGCTTAAAATTTTTATAAGCAATATAAGACTCCAAAATACCAATATAATATAAAATACCCCAAAAATAAAGAAAGTTTGTGTGTCAGCTAAATGTCATTGTGGTCCGATAAGAACAATTTCTTTTGGGACTATATCGGTGCCAAATTTCGTGAAGATATCTCTTCAAATAAAAAAGTTTTCCCCACAAAGACTTAATACCGAGTTCAGCTTAGTGGTATCATATCACACTACTAAGCTGAACTCGGTATTAAGACCAGAAATTCCCACAAAAGAACAGCTTCTTCGGGAGATCACTTATATAGGGCGATCCATTTCGAGGTTTCCTACTTTTTTGAAGAAAAACACAGATACTTCAAATTTAATTGAGTATGTTTATTATCTTTCGAGAAGATGTCCTTTGGCATTTATTTTTATAAGATTATCTCTGTCCAATGTTGGCCGCGTCTTCGGCTCCAAGGTCTGATTCGATGCGGGATTATCTGCCGCGAGACTTGAGACTTTACATATCCCCACAGGAAAAAGTCTAAAGGTGTGATATCACACGATCTTGGTGGTCAATCGACCAGCCAAAAACGTGAAATTCTCTGCTCATAGAAGTGTTCTCTCAATAAATTCATTGATTGATGCTTTGTGTGAGAAGTGGCGCCAATTACGTTCTCAGCGGCATCATTTTGGAAGAAATATGGAGCGAAGGTTCCACTGGCTCACAAACCACACCCCACCGTTGTTGTTTTCCTGATGAAAAAGCGATTCTTGAAACTCTTCAGGCTGCTCTTCGTGCGACAACTTTGCTTGTCGGAATACTCTTTGAACCAGAAATGGACGTCATCGCTGAACAAAAATTGCCTCGAAAACCTCGGATCTTCTTGAAACTTTTCAAGAACCCATAGTACGAGCGATGTCTCTTGGCAATGTCGAGCGGCTTCAGTTCTTGTATAAGCTGTATTTTGTACGCTTTCAGTTTGAGATGTCGACGTAGAATGCGCCAAGTCGTTCCATAAGTCAGTCCGCTTTGATTCTTATGGCGCCAAATCGACTCTCAACGGTCTTCGTGGTCACTTTCGGCTACGTCTGCTATATTTCCTTCACTGCATTCTGGCCTATTCTATTCGGTCGAATATTATAAAAAATGAATGCTGGATCTCAAGATAAGTATTGCGAAACGTGTGCTCAGTAGGCCGATTATGTTGAGTATCAGTTGAGCGAAGAGCGGGAAACACATTATCTGAACGTAAATTTTCGTAATAAAGTTGAACGATTTGTAAACATAATTCAGGCGTAAGTCTTTCCATGATGAAATGCCAAACAATGCTGACGGCTCATGCGTGATCTGTCAAGCAAAGGCATTTGAAAAAAGTACCTCTTTGTTGACCATCCCTTTTATTTTATAGGGTCTTCGACACTTCCTTCTTGATGTTACAAACTTCGCAAGTTTAATATACTCTGTGCAGGGTATAAAAATTTAAACATTTTTGTTTCAAACTCTCCTTTTTTATACTCTTTAAAGCGATAGGGCTTCACATGAAGAGTTAAGGATAAGAAATCGGCGAGTACCTGCCCAATACAGATATGGACAGAAGAAGAATATACAAACTCTGCTTATCTAAAACTTCATAATAGACTTTTTAGCCATTTTTATATTCCCCACTTATTCAGCTAAAGTGAACGATGGCTAGAAACAGGCCAGTCTACGTAACCGAAATGAGCCTGACCTTGGACGCATAAACCAAGGATTATACCAACATATTTGAGACAGACGCTCAAAGTCATTATATTGACTGAAATATGGAGAATGGAGTATAAACGGATTTGACGGAGCTTAACTGATAGGCCCTAGCGCAGTTACAACCTAACTTCAACCCATTAACAAGTATTTTATTCCATTTCGTTCAACCTAAATTGGGAACGACTGGAAATTTTCGGCTGTCGTTGCTCCTCTGTTTCTTCTCGCTGTTGCTGGCAATGCTAATTGTGCGCTGTCACATTGCAAATGATGTATTGCACATGAGTGTATACAAACATACATACACATGAACTTGCATGTGTGAATGTGTTTGTAAACAAAGAGTAAATGCAACAGATGCAAACTGAGAACTTGCAACATATTGGCACGAACTGAAGTTGAATTGCTTTGAGTTCAGAGTGGAAAGAAAAAATGTTTTTTTTGTTTTTGGTCAAAAGTATTCCCTCCGTCTACAAAGTCAAACATTAGCGACTGCGCTCGTGGCGTCGCCGCGCACGTTGCACATGTTTGGTGCTAGTAACACTGGTGCCACACCATGTCTCTGCACCGTTGAGACGCTGTCGTCGCCGGCACAGCAGGCTTATGGCATTGGATGGCGACTGCGGGTTTTGCTGTTGCCGGAGGCGTAGCATTTGCTGCCACATGCCAAAGTCATTTAAATTATTTTTAACATCTCGCTTTTTCACCAGTCGTTTTTTCGCCTTTTTTTTGCCTCCCATACTCTTTTTCTAATTATGCACACGCTTGACTTTTCCGTTTCCTCCTGTTTTTCCACTGATTTTGTACACGCTCTAAAAAAATTGCTGTGGCACCAATGTAAATGGCACATTTTCCGAATGCAATTGACACGTGCTCGCATACTCCTACTCATCACACACATACATATGCATAAATATGCGCGTAGTTGCGACGATCTAGTGAGGCAAACATTTACAGGAAGCATGTGTTCACCGCGACTGCGCTTGAGACACGCTCAATGGGAAATCGAAATCGAAAGGGGCCAAAAGACACTGAAGATGTGTCGACGCCATTGCCGGGGGCACGTCTCACGGCTGCTCCAGATTGCTGATAGCGACGAGAGCAGCGTAAGCAGCAGCGGCAAACGATAGAATGGATGTCCGTTCGGTGCCAAAGGAAATCATAGATCGCTTGTCGCGCCTGTGTTTGGAATATTTGAAGAGGGTCACACAGCTGTAGCAGTGCTTACATGTGGACACACCATTCAGTGAGTAGGTAGCATGCACCATATTCAGGGCCGCAGATGTTGTATGTGTAACACGTTTATTTTGGAAACCGGAAGGAAGTGCAAGTGCTATTTAGTTTTTCTTGAAGTGCAGATCGATGATTGGAATGAAGATGAGTGTTTGGTCTGGTCTTTTATGTTCGCGGCTGATAAAAATCCACTCAAGTTACATACATACATGCTATTATATTCGTGTAATTCGATTACAACTGGCAGAAGTTGGTGCTTATCGCTGTTACTTTGAATATCACAATTCCATGAAATAATATGAAAAAGACTAGGAAAAGGGTTGAAGAGTTACTTTTAATACGAATATATACAGTGAAAGCTCGCTAATCCGAACGGTGTGTAATCCGAATTATCCAGTAATCCGAATTGAATAAAGTACGCGTTGCATACTCTATAGTCCGCATTGATTGCCGCTCCCTAATCCGAATTTTATTTTTCTATCCTTTTGTAGCATAGGTGCACATATTTGTTTTGACATACATAAGTGCAAACAACGTAGAAAGCCTGTTTCAACGTGTTCTCGAAGTGTGAATTGAATTTTACAACTAACGGGACATCATTTGGTATGCATACACATGTATGTATGTACAAATGAATGCATGTTCAATGGTGTATTTTGTTATTATTTTAGTTCTGGAGTAGCATTACAAGACGTGCACATAAAACATTACCACTAGCTGATAAGATTAAAATAATACCAGAGATAGACCGCGGACAGTCTGGAAAACTTTTAGCAGCTAAATATGGTGTAGGAACTTCTACAATTTGTGACATAAAAAAAAATTCTGAAAATATTAGGAGGTATAGTATCCGTATTATGTATTAAGAATCTTACAAAAATGAGTTAATTGTATACATACCTATTTTATAAGATTTGCTGAGATTTCTGATGAAAAACTTTTGAAGCAGCGCAAGACACTCAAAACGGGTGAGTACGAAGAGTTTGAGCAAAAACTACATGCTTGGTTTGAAGAGAAGCGGTCACGACATCAAACCATTTCAGCCGTAGTTTTACGACAAAAGGCAAAATCACTTTATCAGAAAATGTATAACAATGAATCGTTTAAAGCTAGCGATGGATGGTTTCAAAAGTTTAAGAAACGATTTTCTGTGCGAAACTTAAAAATATGCGGAGAGTCCTTATTTGCTAGACCAGATCTTGTTCCTGCTTTTCAAAATGAGCTCTACAATGTAATTGAAGCTGAAAATTTGTTGGACGACCAAATTTATAATGCTGATGAGTCTGGACTTTTTTGGAAAATGTTTCCAGAGAAAACTTTAGTGCATTTTAAAGAAAAATCAGCTCCAGGCACCAAAATGAGCAAAGAGAGAATCACCTTTTTATGTTGCGCTAATAAGACAGATTGCAGTGGTTGGTAAATCAAAAAACCTTCGGTCATTTAAAAAACAAAGGGTGATTGAATATTACTCATCAAAAAATGCGTGGATGACAACATACGTTTTTACTGAATGGTTTTTCATATCGTTTATACCACAGGTAAAAAACTATCAGACCGAAAATAATTTGCCAAAAAAAGGTCTATTGATATTGGATAATGCAACATGTCATGGGGAGCCGTTGGCATCTGAATGTGGACAATATAAAACTATGTTTCTCCCTCCAAATTGTACTAGCATTATCCAACCTATGGATCAAAATGCGATACGCCTGACTAAACTTTATTACAAAAAAGACCTCTTGTGTGAATTGCTTAAGCGATCTTGGAACAGGGTATCGGATTCCACTCTAAAGTCCTGTTGGAAAAATATTCATACCCAGCGATGGACTTCAGAAGATAACATTCCATTGTCAGTCTTACAACAAGAATTACCGGAGAGTGACCTTTCGGCTCGTTTTGAAGAAAGTGAAGAATTTCGTGCAATCACAAATTTATTTCGCCGCAATACTGACGTGGAACTTTCTGAAGATGAAGTTCTTGCCTGGATTAATGACTCTGGCAGTAGTGTGGTTGCATGTAGTAGCACAGAATTGGTTACAGAAGACGAAGAAGCAGAATATAATATGATTAAGCGCGTTAAAAATCGTGAAGCTGTACAAGCATTAAATATAAGTATAGATTGGGCAAAGCAACGAGGCATAGACACTGATCAAATATTAGTACTCAAGGAAATGCGTAATATAGCTTTAGAAGCACGTGTATTGAAACAGAAACAAACTTGCATCACAAATTTCGTTAAAAAAACATCATAAATAAATAAGGTGTAAGCAATATTCTTTCTTAAAAATATAATAATAAATAAAATGAGTTCTGAAATACTATCCCGAGTTTTATTTTCGAATGGCGTCATCTCATCTGAAATAAAATACATAAATATAGCCTATCCACTAATTCGAATATTTCGCTAATCCGAATTGGGGTGTGCAATCATTAATTCGGATTAGCGAGCTTTCACTGTAGTATATGATATGTGATAACAACGGGCCTCCTCAGCAAATGATTTTACGGGCGCCATAACCTTAGTTTTCGGTATTAGGTCGTCAGCTAACCTCTGTCGTATGGCTGACACTATTGGCGACTGAAAATTTGGCAATACTGCACTCATATACTCAATGGCTTCCTGAAGCTCCTTCGTTAGCTCCTTCTTCATTGGCGGTTGCAGAAAGTAGGCTGCACGTCGCTTCGGCGCTTACCTTGACTCCGCTGGGTTATCGACACTAAAATAAAACCATTCCCTGGCAGATGCACTACAAGCAGCAACAGTTTTTGCAGCAACTGCACCCAATCCTCCTCACCTTAGCAGACACACTTTGTTGGGATGGAACCGTTTGGCTTAGGTGCCGTTGCTTTCCGGGCGCCAGCATTAGCTTCAACTCCCTTACACCTGGACCAAGCTTCACTCCTATCTTCGCGCTGGCTGTTTTCGAGCCCGTCACGAACGCCGGTCTCCTCTGGAAACAACGAGCTCACTCTGGCTTTTTTACAGGAGATCCGGAATTTTTTGAATTAAAGTTAATATTGTTACTTTGGCTTATATTTGGACCCACGAGTGTAAAGAAAGGTATGTCCGCTTCGCATAGCCCGCGCTAACCAAGTAAGGCGATCTTTTAAAGAAGGTGCCAGGTATCTGTCAGCTCCGTTCGAGACTCAGCCAGGTTGATCCTCGCTTTGATCCAGCCTTTACTTATTTTTTACTATAGCAGGACTCTCCATCTAGATGTTGTGGTATTGAGGAGCAACGAACACCCAGATAGGAAGTCCGACTTCAGTTAGCCTCACTACTACAAAAGAGGCGAACTATTGCTAGCCCGTCCCTGCCTACTTTTTGATAATGTGGTATCAATTACCAGTCTGCAACCACGGGCCTATGATCAATTATTTGGGGATTATTATTTACGATTCAAATAATAACAACAACAACAACGGCAAATTTGTACAGTACCGGAATTCTACTCGCTCTATTCACACTTATTTATTCTACCTTCGTACTCTTACTTTGCTCTAATTTACATAAGTCATGAATATTCCATAAAATATTCAATTTAAAACTATGACATTCATATTCTAACCAACAGCGAAACCGAAATTTTGCATATACTTTTTATGGTGTATTAAAATAATTCGAAACCACATAACCAATTGAGAAGTAAAGTCCAAATTCGCAGAAAATAAAAATAAAAATATTTGCAAAATAATTCATAAGAATGGCAGCGAGAGTAATAAAGTTAAAGACATATTTGTATTGTTTATCAATATAAAAACCGATAGACAACTTATCGTTGAGGTCCTAACTTCTTTTTGGTTTTATTTAACATTTTTGAGAGACTTCCCAAGCGACTTCGCTTCGCTCTAGGGGCTCTTGCCGACGTTTTTGAGCCAAACTTTGTTCAATGATGAGGTCAATTTCTGGCTCGATGGGTATGTATAATGCCTGAAATTGAAGCTCGTGATCTTGGCGTCATTTGGTTTCAGCAAGACGTCGACACTTCCCACACATCGCATCAGTCAATGGATTTATTGAGAGAACACTTCGGTGAGCAGATAATCTCACGTTTTCGGCTGCTCGATTGGCCACCGAGATTGTGTAATATCACATCACTAGGCTTTTTTATGTAAGTTTTAAAGTCTATGCGGGCAATTCCGCTTCGATTCAGGCATTTCGCGTATCATTCGCCAGTTACTAGTCGAAATCTTCGAACGCTCGAAAACTATACTCAACGGAATTTAAAGTGTCTGTGTTTTTTCTTGATAAAAGTAGAAAACCTCGAAGTGGATGACCCTTTGTCAGCACAGATCAAGAGGAAACTTAGCAACCCTACTCTTAGAGATCCTCGAAATAACAGTCTTTGACCGAATTGGATCTGGGTCTAATGCGGTATTGTAGAATTCCCTGTTGTGGGAATCGCTGCAAACTTTCTGTTGCACTGACGGCCTTCAGCCTTGCTTCCAAAAAATAACCCAGTTCGGTTCAACACAGGAGTGTCCATTAGGGTGATTAAAAAAAATTTTTTTTTTTCGTTTGGTACTCTGAAAAATAGGTTCCTAGACACCTCGAAGAAAGCCTCTCCAAGAACCTATGAGTTTCGTTATTCATAATGATGTTTTTCACTGAGTTATAAAATTCATAACAAATAGAAAATTTTCCCAAAAATAACCAAACTTTAACCGTTAATATCTTTTAAATGGATGGATTTACGAAAAAATCATGGGAGACCTTTTTGTAGGGCATTCAATTTCGTACAAAATTTAAGGAACAAGATATTTTTTGAAGTAGTTTGAAGCGAGATACAAATTTTTCTATCTGATAATAAGAAAAAATAAAAAACTGAATGTAGGAGAACCTTGCCGTTACAATTAGGAACTCATATTTGGATAGGCTTTCTTAGAGGTGTCTAGGAACCTATTTTTCCCGAGTACCAAACAAAAAAAAAAATTTTTTTTTAATCACTCTAGTGTCCATAGTTATTTTGGACGCAATTTTGAAAAAACTTGTTTTCCGCTCACAGAGTTCCCACCTTTACGTCAAAATAAAACGATTAAAAAAATATAATTTTCGCGGGCTCCTTCGTTGGGGGACCTAGACTGTACATTTCTCAAAAAATTGATTTGAGTCTACATAAAACTGCCTGCGCAAAATGGCGAACTTGTAACACAGGTACAATGTTTTAGGAGACAAATTTACAGTAAATTGTTCATAAAGAGAAAAGTTTCTACATCTATTAGATTTTCGTGAAAAACCTGTTTAAAGTTCTAGGTGCTAAAATTGTTAGACTATTCGGATTTTACGGGGGAAATAATATTTTTTCGATAGTCTATCTATTGAATAAAATTTTAAGGGGGTATTCTAGTCTAGAAATTTAAAAAAATCTATTTTTTTTATATTTTCAAAGTTTAACTATTCAAGAATATGTGTACAAGAGGATTTTTCAAAATTCAAATTATTGTTGGAGATATAGGCATTTTTCTGACCCGGCATCCAAACTGTTTCGCCCAAAACTCGAAACTTCAAACGCGTTTTTCTCAAAACTGACTTTTTCGGAACGATGCCGACGATTTCTCAGGTTCTACTGGACCGATTTACTTGAAATTTTTATAGAGTCTTCTTTATAGGCTTGTCTATGGTTGAAACTAGCCCCATCCCAAAATTTTTATTTTAAAAAAATTAGAAGTAGTTAGAAAAAGTGATAAAAAAAAAAATTTCAGGCAGTCGCCATTTTGTGAAAAGAAAAATGTTTCCCTCTTTTCCGTGGTTCCGACCATTGCGACATTATTCTAGATTAATAATCTTTTTTTCTTTTTGGTTTCAGATAACTAGGAGGGTTGGAATCATGGCCATGGTCACGTGGAAGTTTTTAGAGACCCCCCACTTCGTCAGCTCATAATTTTTGAAATTTTTTACTTTTTTTTAGTTTTTAATTTTGTTCCGTACTCTTCAAAAATTAATAAATAACTAATAAAAAAAATGGATAGTAAAAATATTTTTTGCTTTTTTTACGATACTTAAAAAATTACTTGAAATTCATGCTTCTAGACTAGAATACCCGCTTAAGACCCCAACATGTAAGTTAAAACAAAAAAAAAAAAATCATAAATAAACCCATACAATATAAATTTTAAGACATTTTTCTAAGGCAATGAAAAACACTTTTAAAGCATCCCGTATTGACCCAAAAATACAAAAGTAGACAAAAACTAAAAATTGACAAAAGCACATTAAAATACATTCAGACCCAAATGATTATAAGTTCAGCAGAAAAGGTAAATATATATACATACATTTGTATATAAATAATGTACATATGTATAAGTACATAAGTATATCAACAATATTTAACCTACAAAACCCCTATAAATATATGATACATACTGGTATACAATGGTATAAGTGTTAAATCAAATTATGAATCATTATTAAAATTCATTCATCAGTGTACTCACCTTAATGCGGGAAACGGCACTTCAGTTAACCTGTAATCTCCAACAACACTTCTACACAACACAAACCGTTTGCTATAATGTTTGTTTGTATTGAATTATACGCAGCAATCACATGCACCACTTATTAGTTGATATATTTCTAGTTAATTCGCTTTTAATAAACTTTCACTTTCACGCTGAATTAAGTAAACACAATCATTTCCATATATTTTATTTAATTACTTTATTTATATTTTAACCACTACTTTGTATTATAAATTATTTTTAAACACCAAACATATTTTTTGCACTTAATACTTGACACCCGAACACTCGCGAAATCATCCCAGGCTGAAGGCAGCCACCAAAAAGAAATAAGAATGAGCAAAAAATACACGCAATAAATGAATGAACTTCGTGTTTATTTGTCTCAAGAGATGATCTTTGCTAATCACTCACTACTCAATATCCGTTATTAACAATGTTAGAGCATACATACACACACATTAGCTCAATTCGCAACCGTGACACACTACAGTCAAAGCTGCACACGAGGTTATTGCTAATTTGAGAGTTGTGGTTTTTGGTGTTATTGTAATAATATTTGTGAAAACAAGTAAGGAAGGACTAAGTTAAGGTATAACCGAAAATTTCATATATATTTACGTATATGAGAGTATTGATCCATTTCAACCAATTTTTGATATTCATACCTACTGTTAACAGGAAAGGATTATCTATGCATTTGAATTATGTATATAGTATATGTATCTCAAATATTGATCGGTATTTTCGGTAAAAATTCAACTACAGGCACTGGGGTACACATATTCGGTCCTTGAGGCGTGAACAGTTTTGGTTCGATTTGGACACTTTTTTGGTCATAAGTGACATACTTCAAGGCACTATTCATGTATAGTGAAATAATCATATGAAATCTAAAATTGCCTTATACAAATATGAAAAATAGGAGTGGTTGTCGTCCGATTTTGGTTATCTTTACTCTGTTTTATAGGAATATCAAAAGACGTAAAACTTGAAAATTTAATTTTTAATAAAAAATTTTTTAATTGAATTATTTACAACCTTGAAGTACGTAAATTCATTAATATATGTAATGTATATATGTTAATATATGTATAATACATATACAGTAGATTCCGGTTATAACGACTTTCAAGGGACCGACGATTTTACGTCGTTATACCCGGAGGACGCAATAACCAGAAGGTGCAAAAAACATTTTTTTTTTATGGTTGCCAAGTTCGTAATAGGCTTTTAAAATAAAACAAATTAATTTTTAAATCAAAACAATAAATTTAATTCAATAACCTTGGTTTTTTAAAATATATCATAAACTTAATATAACTAGATTAATTTCTTTTCTCTTATTTTTTATTCTTAAGTTAAATAATCAGTAATTTTTGATTGTTTTGCACTCGTTTTTGACATGTGAAAACAGCGCGACTGTTATTCAAACGAAAGATGCTGTGGGTTAAGCTCTT
Organism: Bactrocera correcta; assembly: GCA_027475135.1. NCBI lineage: Eukaryota > Metazoa > Arthropoda > Insecta > Diptera > Tephritidae > Bactrocera > Bactrocera correcta. Next base: position 5,310 of record JAPZAG010000408.1, on the reverse strand, counting down.
GTCATTAAAATTCGAATGGACGAAACTATTTATATATCATCTTCGATTTCAATATCATTTGAGCACGAGCTGCTGGAACCATCTAAATTTTCTTCTGCAAGCCCGGAATACTTAAATTAATTCACAATTACCAATGGTGAAATACATAGATTTCTGATAAAAACATACATTTCTAATTACGTCGTTTGATGCTTAAACTTGTTGGCATTATTTCGCTGAATTTGTTTTTTTGCGCTATATTCGGTTGAATTCTGAAAAACTTCGTCGGTATAAGCGGTTAGTCGCTAAAAGCGGAGACGTACTAAGCGGAGGCCCTTTCATATAAGTTTGTATGGGGACCAAACAAGCCATCGCATTTTCGTCGCAATAACCGGACGGACACTATAAGCGGGGTCGTTATAACCGGATTCTACTGTATATGCATGTATGTGAAAAATTAATACTACTATGTTATTTTGATTTTTCCTCTTCCGTCACAAATAATATTTTGGTGTCTTTCGAGTATCGCTAAAATGTATGCAGCTGTATAAAAAACTCTACTCGAAAATGAGTCTCATCACAAAACAGCGTACGTGAAATGTCCTTCGTACTTTTGTCGGCACAGGTGTCGAAGTTCTCTAAACACTCATCACTTAATATTCACTAATAAGTCTTTCACGCATAATCACTCATCTTTCTCCCATTCCAACTACAGCTTTGCTCAGTTGGTCAGTGTTAATTCGGAAGTAGTGCTAATTGGATTTGGGAAAGGTTAACTTGTATTTTTTAAGAATAAAAGTGTTAAAAGTGGTATATAGGATACATAGATGTAAAGTGCGGGTCAAAATATGAACGAATAATAATGTGGTGCTTTCGTAATTACGCTCTTATAATTTGATTTAAACCGGCCATTCATATTTGTACGAATGTATGTATGTTCGGACAACGCATAACAAAATAGTCAAAAGACAATGACACTCGTGACTTTGCTGAAAATGTTATAAGCCTCACTGCAAGTGTCTACAACAACACTAATTAACTATGTATGTATGTAGTATAGACGAAAAATATCCGAAATAAATGTGGCTCGTTTTTCGTCACCGGCGACAATCTCTGCTAATAACTGTTCACGCAGAATCACTCAACTTACTCGTACTCCCACCCAAACAGCGACTTTCGCCACTAGGTCAGTGTTAATTCGGGAGTTATGCTAATTGGTGACGTGAAGTGTATTTTTTTATTTGGTGCAAGAATCATTGTCTTGTGTAGAAGAAAAGTATCAGGAAGTAAAAATGTGTGCAGTGCAATAAAAACTTGGAAAATATACCTAAAAGTGAAATACAATTACAGTAATAAATGATAATAATAGTGAAATAACAATAGTGAGCATTGCGGTGTAAAATATTAGTTAATTGTCAATAAAATGCAGTAGAAGTGTTTTTTATGATTGATCATCTTCGTGAATGCGTTGAAAGCGTCGTAAATTAGCCGAGTGCGAAGAGAGAAAGACAATGTCAAATGTGTCAATGAAGAAGTGAGTTGTTTCGGTATTCGCTTTTATGTTATATTTATGTATGTTTGAGTTAATGAGGAACATGCATGTGACTAAATGTGTTTTTTTTATTTATTACAGGAGTTCTCGGCTGCATTTTTTTAGTGTTTGTGTGTTTGTTTTTAAGCGTAAGAGTGACATTAGGATGTGTGCATTTCAATTGGTATTTTTGAATTATAAATATGAAAGTAAAGCTTAAATAAATGTGGAATAAGGAAGTAACTGGTGAGTTTTTTTTATTAAATTAAATTTATGTTTAATTATTATTGTACTAATTTTTATATGATTATTATTATATGTACGTAAAACTGTTATAATTACATAAGTCTTAATCATTTATTACTTAATCTTTTTATTGCCGAAATAATAACATGAAAAGAGTTCCTATTAATTATCGTTATACAAATAGGAAAAATACATGAACTTCGCTTGCACCGAAGCTATAATACTCTTTATAAATAAAAAATATTACATACAAGAACTCTGAAGGGGCAGATTGTATGGCAGCTACATACATATGTACATATATGCTATAGTGACTTGATCTGAACAGTTTTTTTGGAAGTTGGACCATTGCCTTAGGCAATAATACATGCCAAATTTGTTGAATATATATCGTCAAATGAAAAAACTTACATTACAGGTACTTTATTCCGAACGTTCAGTTGGCACGATTACGATTCTTTTGGCGCCGCGATTGGACGGTATAATCTGAAAGGGGATGATCTCTGGATTAAAAAATGAATACACGTATACCCTTCTCAGACTTATAGTTTACGAAATATTTCACTTTAAAGTTGCACAATTTTATATGCAATTCACTCTTATTTTGTTTTTCTATACATGTTATGACAAATTCCAGTGTTGTGTGTAGTGTTTTGAAAAAACTATTAAACAATTTTCTGTTTAACATACATATGTATATAAAGAAAATGGTACAAATGGTTTTTGTATATTATGTTTTTTTATAAATAAAGATAAAAAATAATATTCCTTTGTGTCGAACTACTTTTTGCAAAAAAAAAATAACACTGGTCGATCCAACACCGGGATGAACATAGTTATTTTGTATCGAACTACTTTCTGAATCTTGAAAAATCAGGATTGTTGATATCTTCCGCGTCATTTTCATCATCACTACATATATTTTCCACCAAATCTTCTATAGTTTCGTAACGCAACCATTTCGTTGAGGAACAATATCCGTTAAATCCTCGGATGTACCGTCGGCACTTCCATTTCTTTCAATTCCATTCCTTCCTGAAGACTTCCTCCTACATACCTAGGAAAAACTTGTTTTATGTCCAATACAAGTTGCATTATCTGCGAGCCAAGGTCATCTTTGTATTGTTTTTCTAAAAAAATTTTGGCGATAGTCGTATAGAGCCATATACTGATGCAATAATTTTGGGCTTCGGCGACTTTTAATTGCACTTTTGAACCAGCGAATTTGACACTCGAGGTCATTAATGGTATCGTCTGCGTCTCCTTTCTCCACATACTCACCAAAACTATGATTGGTGGTTGAGCATACTGTACCGTCTACGAAAAGTTTACTTAAGCCATGGTATTGTTTTCCACCATCAGTACACATTCGGGATGTACCGGGATGTACAAACTTTTTAATGAAAGGCCACGAATCTGCCTTGCTTTTTCCGTCTGTCCGCCTGTGTGTCTGTGTATGTGCATATATTCGCGAACTAGTCCCTCAGTTTTTAGATATGCATTTGCGAGATATCTTCACGAAATTTGGCTTACATTTTTATCAAAACCTATAGCGTAATATCTGAAGAAATTGTTCAGATCGGGTCAATATTGCATATAAGCAATATTATACGAACTGAAAATAAATAAGAATTAAGATGTCTTAAGAAATTGTTCAAATCGGACTACTATAGCATACAGCTTCCATAGAAACTGTACGAACGATATCAAGTTTACCTACAGTGTTAGTTGGTTATGCTTTCGAATTAACCTAATATTCGTATAAAATGGACTTATTTTTCAATTTTAGAGCCACCCTTGTCGAATAAATATCAATCATAAAAGTCATAATATTTTTTTTAATGGCATTTATTTGCATTTATTAATTCACTCAAATGCGACCACCCATTAAGTTGGCAAAATAAACACCCACACGAATGTACATACATCATATGCCCGACAATGTGGACATTATTTAGTTGATTCGCAAATTGTTGAAATCGCTAATTTGTAGAATTTTAATTTGGCAATTCATTAAAATTCAACTAGAAAATTTATTGTATATTTGTAGATAAGTATATTGCAAGAGCGGATTTATTGATATTTTGACAGCGAAACGCGCACATACCTACATTTGATTATATTAGATTATGCATACATACATACATATAATTATATATAAACTGACATATACTTATATATACATACATACATATGTGTATATATGGAATTTGGTCAGCGCCCGCCAAATATGAAAAAATTCATTGACAATTTCTATTCGAATACTAATGGAATGTGCAGCGCGCCTTATGTGAGTACCCACCCAAAAACTGTTGATTAAGTAAGTAAGCTCATGTGACGATGTATGTATATATGTATTCATATACCGATATCAGATTTCGACATACTGTCCATTGCGACAACCAAAGATGGTCAACGAAAAACCCAATACAAATCGATTTCAATTCAACCAATCACAGTGTTGCCAAGCACTTCAAATCGCTTCAAATGGTCAGTAGGGCCCATAAGTGGTGGAGTGATAGGGTATAAATGTGTTGGCACCTAAGTAAAAGTGTATTTGTGTGTAAGTTTGTAAGCATATATGTAATTTGTACTTTAAACAAAACGAATTACAGCGAATTTTAAGAAAAAAAAAAACTAAAATTTTTATGACTTTTTAATTGTTCCACAGCTGTTAGGCCTCTGCATTAACTTCATATTAATTATTATGTACGCTTATATATATGTATTATGAATCAAAATATTGCAAATTATTGCTGTTCGTTGAATAGTTGTTTGATTAGCCGACTAATGCGATTTCTTTTGCTTTTGTGTTGCCACTTTTGGTGGCATAACTGCGTATGATTCACTCAAATAGTTTGGCGTAAAATTTCTTTTGCAAAAATCCAAGTTTGGCTTTACGCACATTTTGCCGGCATAGTGTAAGTAGTGGATTTCAAATCGGTCAAAAAATCTTGACACAATTACAACGGTTTTTTCCTACCTTATACAAATCAATCTAAATTTCGATAGACGCCTGAGGACGCCTGTCCTGATTTTTTTTCATATTTTCAACGCTTATTTCAAATTATTTTCAGAGATATACTTACAAGTATGTAAGTATTTTTTGACCCGGCATCCAAACCCGCTACTGCTTACAGTCTTAGTTTCACGACAGGTCACATAAAGATCTTGCGATATCAGTTTGCGCATTGCATCAATAGTTTCCGTAACAACAATTTTTATACCCTGAACAGGGTATATTAAGTTTGTCACGAAGTTTGTAACACCCAGAAGGAATCGTCGGAGACCCTATAAAGTATATATATAAATGATCAGAGTCGATTTAGCCATGTCCGTCTGTCTAGATATCGTTTTGAAATTTTGCAAACGTCATTTTCTCTCCAAGAAGCTGCTCATTTGTCGGAACGGCCGATATCGGACCACTATAACATATAGCTGCCATACAAACTGAACGATCGGAATCAAATGCTTGTATGGAAAACTTTCACATTTGACAATGTATCTTCACCAAATTTGGTATAAATTATTTTCTAAGGCAACAATGTAATCTC
>JAPZAG010000407.1:0-10821 GCA_027475135.1 Bactrocera correcta | reverse complement strand
CTAAATATGTATAAGATCACGGAATTCTTCCATATGTACTGTCGTTATACCACCATGGCTTTATATCAACTCCAATACGTTAAAAAAGTTTAATTAACTTAAATATGTTCAAATAATGATTTGAAGCTTTTCGATATCGATACCTAAATGTGTATATAAAAGAAAATCGACTTTATACCTAAATATAAGATTACGGAATACTTCCAAATGTACTGTCGTTATGCCGCCATGGCTTTATATCAACTTCAATATGTTATAGAAGGATAATTAACTTAAATATGTTAAACTGATGATTTGAAGCATTTCGATATCGATAGCTAAATGTGTATATACAAGAAAATCGACTTTATACCTAAATATAAGGTTACGGAATTCTTCTACATGCACTGCCGTTATGCCGCCACTACTATATGCCAACTGCAGATCGTTGAAGAAAGTTTATTAACTTAAATATGTTAAACTAATGATTTGAAGCATTTCGATATCGATTGCTAAATGAGTATACACAAGAAAATCCATTTTATACCTAAATATAAGATTACGTAATTCTTCTAAATGCTTTGCCGTTATGCCGTTAAGGTGTTTTTAGACTTCAGTAAGATAAAGAGGGTTAATTAACTTAAATATGTTAAACTAATGCTTTGAGGCATTTCGATATCGATTGCTTAAAGCATTTATACAATAAAATCGACTTTATACCTAAATATAAGATTACGGAACTCTTCCAAATGTAATGTCGTTATGCCGCCATGGCTTTATATCAACTTCAATATGTTAAAGAAGGTTAATTAACTTAAATATGTTAAACTAATGATTTGATGCATTTCGATATCGATTGCTAAATGTGTATATACAACAAAATCGACTTTATTCCTAAATATAAGATTACGAAATTCTCCCAAATGCACTGCCGTTATACCGTTATGGCTTTATGTAAACTTCAGTAAGATAAAGACGGTTAATTAACTTAAATATGTTAAACTAATGATTTGAAACATTTCGATATCGATTGCTAAATGTGTATATACAAGAAAATCGACTTTATACCTAAATGTAAGATTACGGAATTATTATAAATGCACTGCCGTTATGCCGCCATGGCTTTATGCCAACTTCAGTTCGTTAAAGAAGGTTTATTAACTTTAATATGTTAAACTAATGATTTGAAGCATTTCTATATCGATTGCTAAATGAGTATATATAAGAAAATGGACTTTATACCTAAATATAAGATTACGTAATTCTTCTAAATACTTTGCCGTTATGCCGTTAAGGCGTTTGTAGACTTCAGTAAGAAAAAGAGGGTTAGTTATCTTAAATATGTTAAACTAATGATTTAAAGCATTTCGATTTCGATTGCTTAATGAGTATATACAAGAAAATCGACTTTATACCTAAATATAAGATTACGTAATTCTTCTAAATGCTTTCCCGTTATGCCGTTAAGGCTTTTGTAGACTTCAGTATGATAAAGAGGGTTAATTAACTTAAATATGTTAAACTAATGATTTGGGGCATTTCGATATCGATTGCTAAATGTGTACATACAAGAAAATCGACTTTATACCTAAATATATGATAACGGAATTCTTCTAAATGCACTGCCGTTATGCCGTTAAGGAGTTTGTAGACTTCAGTAAGATAAAGGGGGTTAATTAACTTAAATATGTTAAACTTATGATTTGAGGCATTTCGATATCGATTGCTAAATGTTTATATACAAGAAAATCGACTTTATACCTAAATATAAGATTACGGCATTCTTCTACATGCACTGCCTCTATGCCGCCATGGCTTTGTGTTAACTTCAGTGCGTTAAAGTAGGTTTGTTAACTTAAATATGTTAAACTTATATTTGAAGCATTTCGATATCGATTGCTAAATGAGTATATACAAGAAAATCGACTTTATACCTAAATATAAGATTACGTAATTCTTCAAAATGCTTTGCCGTTATGCCGTTAAGGCGTTTGTAGACTTCAGTAAGATAAAGAGGTTTAAATTTACTTAAATATGTTAAACTAATGATTTGAGGCATTTATATACCGTTATGGCTTTATGTTAACTTCAGAAGATTTATTAACTTATATATGTTACACTAGTTATTTTAAGCATTTCGATATCGATTGCTAAATGCGTATGTATAACAAAATAGACTTTATACCTAAATATAAGATAACGGAATTCATATAAATATACCGCCGTTATGCCGTTAAGGCTTTATGTAAACTTCATTAAGATAAAGAAGGATAAATAACTTAAATATGCTAAACCAGTTATTTGAAGCATTTCGATATCGATTGCTAAATGAGTATATACAAGAAAATCGACTTTATACCTAAATATAAGATTACGGAATTCTTCTAAATGCACTGCCGTTATGCCGTTATGGCTTTATGTTAACTTCAGAAGGTTTATTAACTTGGATATGTTACACTAGTTATTTGAAGCATTTCGAAATCGATTGCTTAATGCATATTTACAAGAAAATCGACTTTCTACCTAAATATAAGATTACGGAATTCTTCCAAATGTACTGTCGTTAGCCGCCATGGCTTTTTATCAACTTCAATATGTTATAGAAGGATAATTAACTTAAATATGTTAAACTAATGATTTGAAGCATGTCGATAACGATTGCTAAATGCGTATATACAACAAAATCGACTTTATACCTAAATATAATCTTACGAAATTCTTCTAAATGCACTGCCGTTATGTCGTTATGGCTTTATGTTAACTTCAGAAGGTTTATTAACTTAGGTATGTTACACTAGTTATTTGAAGCATTTCGAAATCCATTGCATAATGCATATATTCAAGAAAATCGACTTTCTACCTAAATATAAGATTACGGAATTCTTCCAAATGTACTGTCGGTATGCCGCCATGGCTTTATATCAACTTCAATATGTTATAGAAGGATAATTAACTTAAATATGTTAAACTAATGATTTGAAGCATTTCGATATCGATAGCTAAATGTGTGTATACAAGAAAATCGACTTTATACCTAAATATAAGATTACGGAATTCTTCTACTGCACTGTTGTTATGACGCCACGACTATATGCCAACTTCAGATCGTTGATGAAAGTTTATTAACTTAAATATGTTAAACTAATGATTTGAATCATTTCGATATCGATTGCTAAATGAGTATATACAAGAAACTCGACTTTATACCTAAATATAAGATTACGTAATTCTTCTAAATGCTTTGCCGTTATGCCGTTAAGGTGTTTGTAGACTTCAGTAAGATAAAGAGGGTTAATTAACTTAAATATGTTAAACTAATGATTTGAAGCATTTCGAAAGCGATTGCTAAATGAGTGTATACAAGAAAATCGACTTTATACCTAAAGATAAGATTACGGAATTCTTCCAAATGTACTGTCGTTATGCCGCCATGGCTTTATATCAACTTCAATATGTTAAAGAAGGTTAATTAACTAAAATAAGTTAAACTAATGATTTGAGGCATTTCGATATCGATTGCTAAATGTTTATATACAACAAAATCGACTTTATACCTAAAGATAAGCTTACGGAATTCTTCTAAATGCACTGCCGTTATGTCGTTATGGCTTTATGTTAACTTCAGTTCGTTAAAGGAGGTTTATTAACTTAGATATGTTACACCAGTTATTTGAAGCATTTCGAAATCGATTGCTTAAAGCATTTATACAAGAAAATCGACTTTACACCTAAATATAAGATTACGGGTTTCTTCCAAATCTACTGTCGTTATGCCGCCATGGCTTTATATCAACTTCAATACGTTAAAGAAGTTTAACTAACATAAATATGTTAAACTATTGATTTGAAGCATTTCGATATCGATTGCTAAATGAGTATATACAAAAAAGTCGACTTTATACCTAAATATAAGATTACGGAATTCTTCTAAATGCACTGTCGTTATGCCGTTATGGCTTTATGTTAACTTCAGAAGGTTTATTAACTTAGATATGTTACACTAGTTATTTGAAGCATTTCGAAATCGATTGCTTAATGCATATATACAAGAAAATCGACTTTCTACCTAAATATAAGATTACGAAATTCTTCCAATTGTACTGTCGTTATGCCGCCATGGCTTTTTATCAACTTCAATATGTTATAGAAGCAAGAAGAAGAAGAATTAACTTAAATATGTTAAACTAATGATTTGAAGCATTTCGATATCGATTGCTAAATGTGTATATACACCAAAATCGACTTTATACTTAAATATAAGCTTACGGAACTCTTCTAAATGCACTGCCGTTATGGCTTTATGTTAACTTCAGAAGGTTTATTAACTTAGATATGTTACACTAGTTATTTGAAGCATTTCGAAATCGATTGCTTAATGCATATATTCAAGAAAATCGACTTTCTACCTAAATATAAGATTAGGGAATTCTTCCAAATGCACTGCCGTTATTCCGTTATGGCTTTATGTTAACTTCAGTTCGTTAAAGGAGGTTTATTAACTTAGATATGTTACACCAGTTATTTGAAGCATTTCGAAATCGATTGCTTAAAGCATTTATACAAGAAAATCGACTTTACACCTAAATATAAGATTACGGGTTTCTTCCAAATCTACTGTCGTTATGCCGCCATGGCTTTATATCAACTTCAATATGTTATAGAAGGATAATTAACTTAAATATGTTAAACTAATGATTTGAAGCATTTCGATTTCGATTGCTAAATGTGTATATACAAGAAAATCGACTTTATACCTAAATATAAGCTCACGAAATTCTTCTAAATGCACTGCCGTTATGCCGCCATGGCTTTACGTTAACTTCAGTGCGTTAAAGAAGCTTTATTAACTTAAATATGTTAAACTAATGATTTGAAGATTTTCGAAATCGATTGCTAAATGCATATACACAACAAAATCGACTTTATACCTAAATATAAGATTACGGAATTCTTCCAAATGCACTGCCGTTATTCCGTTATGGCTTTATGTTAACTTCAGTTCGTTTAAGAAGGTTTATTAACTTAAATATGTTAAACCAGTTATTTGAAGCATTTCGATTGCTTAATGCATATATACAAGAAAATCGACTTTATACCTAAATATATATAAGATCACGGAATTCTTCCATATGTACTGTCGTTATACCACCATGGCTTTATATCAACTCCAATACGTTAAAAAAGTTTAATTAACTTAAATATGTTAAAATAATGATTTGAAGCTTTTCGATATCGATACCTAAATGTGTATATAAAAGAAAATCGACTTTATACCTAAATATAAGATTACGGAATACTTCCAAATGTACTGTCGTTATGCCGCCATGGCTTTATATCAACTTCAATATGTTATAGAAGGATAATTAACTTAAATATGTTAAACTGATGATTTGAAGCATTTCGATATCGATAGCTAAATGTGTATATACAAGAAAATCGACTTTATACCTAAATATAAGATTACGGAATTCTTCTACATGCACTGCCGTTATGCCGCCACTACTATATGCCAACTGCAGATCGTTGAAGAAAGTTTATTAACTTAAATATGTTAAACTAATGATTTGAAGCATTTCGATATCGATTGCTAAATGAGTATATATAAGAAAATCCACTTTATACCTAAATATAAGATTACGTAATTCTTCTAAATGCTTTGCCGTTATGCCGTTAAGGTGTTTGTAGACTTCAGTAAGATAAAGAGGGTTAATTAACTTAAATATGTTAAACTAATGATTTGAGGCATTTCGATATCGATTGCTTAAAGCATTTATACAAGAAAATCGACTTTATACCTAAATATAAGATTACGGAATTCTTCCAAATGTAATGTCGTTATGCCGCCATGGCTTTATATCAACTTCAATATGTTAAAGAAGGTTAATTAACTTAAATATGTTAAACTAATGATTTGATGCATTTCGATATCGATTGCTAAATGTGTATATACAACAAAATCGACTTTATTCCTAAATATAAGATTACGAAATTCTTCCAAATGCACTGCCGTTATACCGTTATGGCTTTATGTAAACTTCAGTAAGATAAAGAAGGTTAATTAACTTAAATATGTTAAACTAATGATTTGAAACATTTCGATATCGATTGCTAAATGTGTATATACAAGAAAATCGACTTTATACCTAAATGTAAGATTACGGAATTATTATAAATGCACTGCCGTTATGCCGCCATGGCTTTATGCCAACTTCAGTTCGTTAAAGAAGGTTTATTCACTTTAATATGTTAAACTAATGATTTGAAGCATTTCTATATCGATTGCTAAATGAGTATATATAAGAAAATGGACTTTATACCTAAATATAAGATTACGTAATTCTTCTAAATGCTTTGCCGTTATGCCGTTAAGGCGTTTGTAGACTTCAGTAAGATAAAGAGGGTTAATTAACTTAAATGTGTTAAACTAATGATTTAAAGCATTTCGATTTCGATTGCTTAATGAGTATATACAAGAAAATCGACTTTATACCTAAATATATGATAACGGAATTCTTCTACATGCACTGCCGTTATGCCGTTAAGGAGTTTGTAGACTTCAGTAAGATAAAGGGGGTTAATTAACTTAAATATGTTAAACTAATGATTTGAGGCATTTCGATATCGATTGCTAAATGTTTATATACAAGAAAATCGACTTTATACCTAAATATAAGATTACGGCATTCTTCTACATGCACTGCCTCTATGCCGCCATGGCTTTATGCCAACTTCAGTTCGTTAAAGAAGGTTTATTCACTTTAAATATGTTAAACTAATGATTTGAAGCATTTCTATATCGATTGCTAAATGAGTATATATAAGAAAATGGACTTTATACCTAAATATAAGATTACGTAATTCTTCTAAATGCTTTGCCGTTATGCCGTTAAGGCGTTTGTAGACTTCAGTAAGATAAAGAGGGTTAGTTATCTTAAATATGTTAAACTAATGATTTAAAGCATTTCGATTTCGATTGCTTAATGAGTATATACAAGAAAATCGACTTTATACCTAAATATAAGATTACGTAATTCTTCTAAATGCTTTGCCGTTATGCCGTTAAGGCGTTTGTAGACTTCAGTAAGATAAAGAGGATTAATTAACTTAAATATGTTAAACTAATGATTTGAGGCATTTCGATATCGATTGCTAAATGTGTATATACAACAAAATCGCCTTTATACCTAAATATATGATAACGGAATTCTTCTACATGCACTGCCGTTATGCCGTTAAGGCGTTTGTAGACTTCAGTAAGATAAAGGGGGTTAATTAACTTAAATATGTTAAACTAATGATTTGAGGCATTTCGATATCGATTGCTAAATCTGTATATACAAGAAAATCGACTTTATACCTAAACATATTATAACGGGATTCTTCTACATGCACTGCCGTTATGCCGTTAAGGAGTTTGTAGACTTCAGTAAGATAAAGGGGGTTAATTAACTTAAATATGTTAAACTAACGATTTGAGGCATATCGATATCGATTGCTAAATGTGTATATACAAGAAAATCGACTTTATACCTAAATATAAAATTGCGGAATTCTTCTACATGAACTGCCGTTATGCCGCCATGGCTTTGTGTTAACTTCAGTGCGTTAAAGAAGCTTTATTTACTTAAATATGTTAAACTAATGATTTGAAAATTTTCGAAATCGATTGCTAAATGAGTATATACAAGAAAATCGACTTTATACCTAAATATAAGATTACGGAATTCTTCTAAATGCTTTGCCGTTATGCCGTTAGGATTTTTGTAGACTTCAGTAAGATAAAGAGGGTTAATTAACTTAAATATGTTAAACTAATGATTTGAAGCATTTCGATTTCGATTGCTAAATGTGTATATACAAGAAAATCGACTTTATACCTAAATATATGATAACGGAATTCTTCTACATGCACTGCCGTTATGCCGTTAAATCGTTTATAGACTTCAGTAAGATAAAGGGGGTTAATTAATTTAAACATGTTAAACTAATGATTTGAGGCATTTCGGTATCGATTGCTTAATGCATATATACAAGAAAATCAACTTTATACCTAAATATAAGAGTACGGAATTCTTCCAAATGTACTGTCGTAATGCCACCATGGCTTTATATAAACTTAAATACGCTAAAAAAGGTTTATTAACTTAAATATGTTAAACTAATGATTTGAAGCATTTCGATATCGATTGCTAAATGAGTATATACAAGAAAATCGACTTTATACCTAAATGTAAGATTACGGAATTATCATAAATGCACTGCCGTTAAGCCGCCATGGATTTATGCCAACTTCAGTTCGTTAAAGAAGGTTAATTAACTTTAATATGTTAAACTAATGATTTGAAGCATTTCGATATCGATTGCTAAATGAGTATATACAAGAAAATCGACTTTATACCTAAATATAAGATTACGTAATTCTTCTAAATGCTTTGCCGTTATAGCGTTAAGATGTTTGTAGACTTCAGTAAGAAGTTAACTTAAATATGTTAAACTAATGATTTGAAGCATTTCGATTTCGATTGCTAAATGAGTATATACAAGAAAATCGACTTTATACCTAAATATAAGATTACGTAATTCTTCTAAATGCTTTGCCGTTATACCGTTAAGATGTTTGTAGACTTCAGTAAGATACAGAGGGTTAGTTAACTTAAATATGTTAAACTAATGATTTGAAGCATTTCGATTTCGATTGCTAAATGAGTATATACAACAAAATCGACTTTATACCTAAATATAAGATTACGAAATTCTCCCAAATGCACTGCCGTTATACCGTTATGGCTTTATGTGAACTTAAGTAAAATAAAGAAGGTTAATTATCTTAAATATGTTAAACTAATGACTTGAAGCATTTCGATATCGCTTGCTAAATGTGTATATACAAGAAAATCGAATTTATAACTAAATATAAGATTACGTAATTCTTCTAAATGCTTTGCCGTTAAGGCGTTTGTAGACTTCAGTAAGATAAAGAGGGTGAATTATCTTAAATATCTTAAACTAATGATTTAAAGCATTTCGATTTCGATTGCTAAATGAGTATATACAAGAAAATCGACTTTATACCTAAATATAAGATTACGTAATTCTTCTAAATGCTTTGCCGTTAAGGCGTTTGTAGACTTCAGTAAGATGAAGAGGGTTAATTAACTTAAATATGTTAAACTGATGATTTGAGGCATTTCGATATCGATTGCTAAATGTGTATATACAAGAAAATCGACTTTATACCTAAATATATGATAACGGAATTCTTCTACATGCACTGCCGTTATGCCGTTAAGGAGTTTGTAGACTTCAGTAAGATAAAGGGGGTTAATTAACTTAAATATGTTAAACTAATGATTTGAGGCATTTCGATATCGATTGCTAAATGTTTATATACAAGAATATCGACTTTATACCTAAATATAAGATTACGGCATTCTTCTACATGCACTGCCTTTATGCCGCCATGGCTTTGTGTTAACTTCAGTGCGTTAAAGTAGGTTTGTTAACTTAAATATGTTAAACTTATATTTAAAGCATTTCGATATCGATTGCTAAATGAGTATATACAAGAAAATCGACTTTATACCTAAATATAAGATTACGTAATTCTTCTAAATGCTTTGCCGTTATGCCGTTAAGGCGTTTGTAGACTGCAGTAAGATAAAGAGGATTAATTAACTTAAATATGTTAAACTAATGATTTGAGGCATTTCGATATCGATTGCTAAATGTGTATATACAAGAAAATCGACTTTATACCTAAATATATGATAACGGAATTCTTCTACATGCACTGCCGTTATGCCTTTAAGGCGTTTGTAGACTTCAGTAAGATAAAGGGGGTTAATTAACTTAAATATGTTAAACTAATGATTTGAGGAAATTCGATATCGATTGCAAAATGTGTATATACAAGAAAATCGACTTTATACCTAAATATATGATAACGGAATTCTTCTACATGCACTGCCGTTATGCCGCTAAGGGGTTTGTAGACTTCAGTAAGATAAAGGGGGTTAATTAACTTAAATATGTTAAACTAATGATTTGAGGCATTTCGATATCGATTGCTAAATGTGTATATACAAGAAAATCGACTTTATACCTAGATATAAGATTACGGAATTCATCTAAATGCACTGCCGTTATGCCGCCATGGCTTTACGCCAACTTCTGTTCGTTAAAGAAGATTAATTAACTTAAATATGTTAAACTAATGATTTGAAGATTTTCGATATCGATTGCTAAATGTGTTAATACAAGAAAGTCGACTTTATACCTAAATATAAGATTACGGAATTCTTCTAAATGCACTGTCGTTAGGCCGCCATGGCTTTATATCACCTTCATTACGTTAAAGAATGTTAATTATTTTAAATATGTTCAACTAGTGATTTGAAGAATTTCGATATCGATTGCTAAAAGCGTATATACAACAAAATCGACTTTATACCTAAATATAAGATAACGGAATTCTTCTAAATGCACTGTCGTTATGCCGCCATGGCTTTATATCACCTTCATTACGTTAAGGAAGGTTAACTAACTTAAATATGTTAAACTAATGATTTGAAGATTTTCGATATCGATTGCCAAATGTGTAAATACAAGAAAATCGACTTTATACCTTAATATAAGATTACGGAATTCTGCCACATATACTGCCGTTATGTCGTTATGGCTCTATGTAAACTTCAGTAAGATAAAGAAAGTTAATTAACTTAAATATGCTAAACCAGTTATTTGAAGCATTTTGATATCGATTGAAAAATGTGTATATACAAGAAAATCGACTTTATACCTAAATATAAGATTACGGAATTCTTCCACATGTACTGTCGTTAT
>JAPZAG010000406.1:0-46072 GCA_027475135.1 Bactrocera correcta | reverse complement strand
TTGTATTTACACATTTAGCAATCGATATCGAAAATCTTCAAATCATTAGTTGAACATATTTAAAATAATTAACCTTCTTTAACGTAGTGAAGGTGATATAAACCCACGGCGGCCTAACGACAGTGCATTTAGAAGAATTCCGTAATCTTATATTTAGGTATAAATTCGATTTTGTTGTATATACGCATTTAGCAATCGATATCGAAATGCTTCCAATAACTGGTTTAGCATATTTAGGTTAATTAACCTTCTTTATCTTACTGAAGTTTGCACAAAGCCATAACGGCATAACGGCAGTACATTTGGGTGAATTCCGTAAGCTTTTATTTAGGTATATAGTCGATTTTCTTGTATTTACACATTTGGCAATCGATATCGAAAATCTTGAAATCATTAGTTTAACATATTTAAGTTAGTTAACCTTCCTTAACGTAATGAAGGTGATATTAAGCCATGGCGGCATAACGACAGTGCATTTAGAAGAATTCCGTTATCTTATATTTAGGTATAAAGACGATTTTGTTGTATATACGCATTTAGCAATCGATATCGAAATTCTTCAAATCATTAGTTGAACATATTTAAAATAATTAACCTTCTTTAACGTAATGAAGGTGATATAAAGCCATGGCGGCCTAACGACAGTGCATTTAGAAGAATTCCGTAATCTTATATTTAGGTATAAAGTCGACTTTCTTGTATTAACACATTTAGCAATCGATATCGAAAATCTTCAAATCATTAGTTTAACATATTTAAGTTAATTAATCTTCTTTAACGAACAGAAGTTGGCGTAAAGCCATGGCGGCATAACGGCAGTGCATTTAGATGAATTCCGTAATCTTATATCTAGGTATAAAGTCGAGTTTCTTGTATATACACATTAAGCAATCGATATCGAAATGCCTCAAATCATTAGTTTAACATATTTAAGTTAATTAACCCCCTTTATCTTACTGAAGTCTACAAACACCTTAGCGGCATAACGGCAGTGCATGTAGAAGAATTCCGTTATCATATATTTAGGTATAAAGTCGATTTTCTTGTATAAATGCTTTAAGCAATCGTTATCGAAATGCCTCAAATCATTAGTTTAACATATTTAAGTTAATTAACCCTCTTTATCTTACTGAAGTCTACAAACACCATAACGGCATAACGGCAAAGCATTTAGAAGAATTACGTAATCTTATATTTAGGTATAAAGTCCATTTTCTTATATATACTCATTTAGCAATCGATATAGAAATGCTTCAAATCATTAGTTTAACATATTACAGTTAATAAACCTTCTTTAACGAACTGAAGTTGGCATAAAGCCATGGCGGCATAACGGCAGTGCATTTATAATAATTCCGTAATCTTATATTTAGGTATAAAGTGGATTTTCTTGTATATACTCATTTAGCAATCGATATCGAGATGCTTCAAATCATTAGTTTAACATATTTAAGTTAATAAACTTTCTTCAACGATCTGAAGTTGGCATATAGTAGTGGCGGCATAACGGCAGTGCATGTAGAAGAATTCCGTAATCTTATATTTAGGTATAAAGTCGATTTTCTTGTATATACACATTTAGCTGTCGATATCGAAATGCTTCAAATCATTAGTTTAACATATTTAAGTTAATTATCCTTCTATAACATATTGAAGTTGACATAAAGCCATGGCGGCATAACGACAGTACATTTGGAAGTATTCCGTAATCTTATATTTAGGTATAAAGTCGATTTTCTTTTATATACACATTTAGGTATCGATATCGAAATGCTTCAAATCATTATTTTAACATATTTAAGTTAATTAAACTTTTTTAACGTATTGGAGTTGATATAAAGCCATGGTGGTATAACGACAGTACATATGGAAGAATTCCGTGATCTTATACATATTTGGGTATAAAGTCGATTTTCTTGTATATATGCATTAAGATATCGAAATGCTTCAAATAACTGGTTTAACATATTTAAGTTAATAAACCTTCTTAAACGAACTGAAGTTAACATAAAGCCATAACGGAATAACAACAGTGCATTTGGAAGAATTCCGTAATCTTATATTTAGGTATAAAGTCGATTTTGTTGTGTATATGCATTTAGCAATCGATTTCGAAAATATTCAAATCATTAGTTTAACATATTTAAGTTAATAAAGCTTCTTTAACGCACTGAAGTTAACATAAAGCCATGGCGGCATAAGGGCAGTGCATTTAGAAGAATTCCGTGAGCTTATATTTAGGTATAAAGTCCATTTTCTTGTATATACTCATTTAGCAATCGAAATCGAAATGCCTCAAATCATTAGTTTAACATATTTAAGTTAATTAACCCTCTTTATCTTACTGAAGTCTACAAACACCTTAACGGCATAACGGCAAAGCATTTAGAAGAATTCCGTTATCTTATATTTAGGTATAAAGTCGATTTTGTTGTATATACTCATTTAGCAATCGATATCGAAATTCTTCAAATCATTAGTTTAACATATTTAAATTTAATTAACCTTCGTTAACGAATAAAGGGTTGGCATAAAGCCATGGCGGCCTAACGGCAGTGCATTTAGAAGAATTCCGTAATCTTATATTTAGGTATGAAGTCGATTTTCTTGTTTTAACACATTTAGCAATCGATATCGAAAATCTTCAAATCATTAGTTTAACATATTTAAGTTAATTAATCTTCTTTAACGAATCAGAAGTTGGCGTAAAGCCATGGCGGCATAACGGCAGTGCATTTAGAAGTAATTCCGTAATCTTATATTTAGGTATAAAGTCGATTTTTCTTGTATAAAACACATTTAGCTATCAAATATCGAAATGCTTTAAATCATTAGTTTAACATATTTAAGTTAATTAAACCTTTTTTAAATCTTATTGAAGTTACAAAACGCCTTGACGGCATAACGGCAGTACATTTGGAAGAATTCCGTAATCTTATATTTAGGTATAAAGCCCGATTTTCTTATATATACTCATTTAGCAATCGATATCGAAATGCTTCAAATCATTAGTTTAACATTTTTAAGTTAATAAACCTTCTTTAACGAACTGAAGTTGGCATAAAGCCATGGCGGCATAACGGCAGTGCATTATAAGAATTCCGTAATCTTATATTTAGGTATAAAGTCGATTTTCTTGTATATATGCATTTAGCAATCGATATCGAAATGCTTCAAATCATTAGTTTAACATATTTAAGTTAATAAACTTCTTAAACGACTGAAGTTAACATAAAGCCATGGCGGCATAACGGCAGTGCATTTAGAAGAATTCCGTAATCTTATATTTAGGTATAAAGTCGATTTTGTTGTATATACACATTTAGCAATCGATATCGAAATATTCAAATCATTAGTTTAACATATTTAAGTTAATAAAGCTTCTTTAACGCACTGAAGTTAACATAAAGCCATGGCGGCATAAGGCAGTGCATTTAGAAGAATTCCGTGAGCTTATATTTAGGTATAAAGTCCATTTTCTTGTATATACTCATTTAGCAATCGAAATCGAAATGCCTCAAATCATTAGTTTAACATATTTAAGTTAATTAACCCTCTTTATCTTACTGAAGTCTACAAACACCTTAACGGCATAACGGCAAAGCATTTAGAAGAATTCCGTTATCTTATATTTAGGTATAAAGTCGATTTTGTTGTATATACGCATTTAGCAATCGATATCGAAATTCTTCAAATCATTAGTTGAACATATTTAAAATAATTAACCTTCGTTAACGTAATGAAGGTGATATAAAGCCATGGCGGCCTAACGACAGTGCATTTAGAAGAATTCCGTAATCTTATATTTAGGTATGAAGTCGACTTTCTTGTATTAACACATTTAGCAATCGATATCGAAAATCTTCAAATCATTAGTTTAACATATTTAAGTTAATTAATCTTCTTTAACGAACAGAAGTTGGCGTAAAGCCATGGCGGAATAACGGCAGTGCATTTAGATGAATTCCGTAATCTTATATCTAGGTATAAAGTCGATATTCTTGTATATAAACATTTAGCAATCGAAATCGAAATGCTTTAAATCATTAGTTTAACATATTTAAGATAACTAAACCTCTTTATCTTACTGAAGTCTACAAACGCCTTAACGGCATAACGGCAAAGCATTTAGAAGAATTACGTAATCTTATATTTAGGTATAAAGTCCATTTTCTTATATATACTCATTTAGCAATCGATATAGAAATGCTTCAAATCATTAGTTTAACATATTACAGTTAATAAACCTTCTTTAACGAACTGAAGTTGGCATAAAGCCATGGCGGCATAACGGCAGTGCATTTATAATAATTCCGTAATCTTATATTTAGGTATAAAGTGGATTTTCTTGTATATACTCATTTAGCAATCGATATCGAAATGCTTCAAATCATTAGTTTAACATATTTAAGTTAATAAACTTTCTTCAACGATCTGAAGTTGGCATATAGTAGTGGCGGCATAACGGCAGTGCATGTAGAAGAATTCCGTAATCTTATATTTAGGTATAAAGTCGATTTTCTTGTATATACACATTTAGCTATCGATATCGAAATGCTTCAAATCATTAGTTTAACATATTTAAGTTAATTATCTTTCTATAACATATTGAAGTAGATATAAAGCCATGGCGGCATAACGACAGTACATTTGGAAGTATTCCGTAATCTTATATTTAGGTATAAAGTCGATTTTCTTTTATATACACATTTAGGTATCGATATCGAAATGCTTCAAATCATTATTTTAACATATTTAAGTTAATTAAACTTTTTTAACGTATTGGAGTTGATATAAAGCCATGGTGGTATAACGACAGTACATATGGAAGAATTCCGTGATCTTATACATATTTGGGTATAAAGTCGATTTTCTTGTATATATGCATTAAGCAATCGAAATGCTTCAAATAACTGGTTTAACATATTTAAGTTAATAAACCTTCTTAAACGAACTGAAGTTAACATAAAGCCATAACGGAATAACGGCAGTGCATTTGGAAGAATTCCGTAATCTTATATTTAGGTATAAAGTCGATTTTGTTGTGTATATGCATTTAGCAATCGATATCGAAATGCTTCAAATCATTAGTTTAACATATTTATGTTAGTTAAACTTCTTTAACGTATTGAAGTATATATAAAGCCATGGCGGCATAACGACAGTAGATTTGGAAGAAACCCGTAATCTTATATTTAGGTGTAAAGTCGATTTTCTTGTATAAATGCTTTAAGCAATCGATTTCGAAATGCTTCAAATAACTGGTGTAACATATCTAAGTTAATAAACCTCCTTTAACGAACTGAAGTTAACATAAAGCCATAACGGCATAACGGCAGTGCATTTAGAAAAATTCCGTAAGCTTATCTTTAGGTATAAAGTCGATTTTGTTGTATATAAACATTTAGCAATCGATATCGAAATGCCTCAAATCATTAGTTTAACATATTTTAGTTAATTAACCTTCTTTAACATATGGAAGTTGATATAAAGCCATGGCGGCATAACGACAGTACATTTGGAAGAATTACGTAATCTTATATTTAGGTATAAAGTCGATTTTCTTGTATATACTCATTTAGCAATCGATATCGAAATGCTTTAAATCATTAGTTTAACATATTTAAGTTAATAAACTTTCATCAACGATCTGAAGTTGGCATATAGTCGTGGCGGCATAACAACAGTGCATGTAGAAGAATTCCGTAATCTTGTATTTAGGTATAAAGTCGATTTTCTTGTATACACACATTTAGCTATCGATATCGAAATACTTCAAATCATTAGTTTAACATATTTAAGTTAATTATCCTTCTATAACATATTGAAGTTGATATGAAGCCATGGCGGCATAACAACAGTACATTTGGAAGTATTCCGTAATCTTATATTTAGGTATACAGTCGATTTTCTTTTATATACACATTTAGATATCGATATCTAAATGCTTCAAATCATTATTTTAACATATTTAAGTTAATTAACCTTTTTTAACGTATTGGAGTTGATATAAAGCCATGGTGGAATAACGACAGTACATTTGGAAGAATTCCGTGATCTTATATTTAGGTATAAAGTCGATTTTCTTGTATATATGCATTAAGCAATCGATTTCGAAAATCTTCAAATAACTAGTGTAACATACCTAAGTTAATAAACCTTCTGAAGTTAACATAAAGCCATAACGGCATAACGGCAGTGCATTTAAAAGAATTCCGTAGGCTTATATTTAGGTCTAAAGTCGATTTTAGCAATTTCGATTAAGCAATCGATATCGAAATGCTTCAAATCATTAGTTTAACATATTTAAGTTAATTCTTCTTCTTCTTGCTTCTATAACATATTGAAGTTGATAAAAAGCCATGGCGGCATAACGACAGTACATTTGGAAGAATTCCGTAATCTTATATTTAGGTAGAAAGTCGATTTTCTTGTATATATGCATTAAGCAATCGATTTCGAAATGCTTCAAATAACTAGTGTAACATATCCAAGTTAATAAACCTTCTGAAGTTAACATAAAGCCATAACGGCATAACGGCAGTGCATTTAGAAGAATTCCGTAATCTTATATTTAGGTATAAAGTCGATTTTCTTGTATATACACATTTAGCTATCGATATCGAAATGCTTCAAATCATTAGTTTAACATATTTAAGTTAATTATCTTTCTATAACATATTGAAGTAGATATAAAGCCATGGCGGCATAACGACAGTACATTTGGAAGTATTCCGTAATCTTATATTTAGGTATAAAGTCGATTTTCTTTTATATACACATTTAGGTATCGATATCGAAATGCTTCAAATCATTATTTTAACATATTTAAGTTAATTAAACTTTTTTAACGTATTGGAGTTGATATAAAGCCATGGTGGTATAACGACAGTACATATGGAAGAATTCCGTGATCTTATGCATATTTGGGTATAAAGTCGATTTTCTTGTATATATGCATTAAGCAATCGAAATGCTTCAAATAACTGGTTTAACATATTTAAGTTAATAAACCTTCTTAAACGAACTGAAGTTAACATAAAGCCATAACGGAATAACGGCAGTGCATTTGGAAGAATTCCGTAATCTTATATTTAGGTATAAAGTCGATTTTGTTGTGTATATGCATTAAGCAATCGATTTCGAAAATCTTCAAATCATTAGTTTAACATATTTAAGTTAATAAAGCTTCTTTAACGCACTGAAGTTAACATAAAGCCATGGCGGCATAACGGCAGTGCATTTAGAAGAATTTCGTAAGCTTATATTTAGGTATAAAGTCGATTTTGT
This sequence comes from Bactrocera correcta, assembly GCA_027475135.1. Classification (NCBI taxonomy): domain Eukaryota; kingdom Metazoa; phylum Arthropoda; class Insecta; order Diptera; family Tephritidae; genus Bactrocera; species Bactrocera correcta. The sequence continues at coordinate 38,782 of JAPZAG010000406.1, read as the reverse complement.
TGTATATACGCATTTAGCAATCGATATCGAAATGCTTCAAATCATTAGTTTAACATATTTAAGTTAATTATCCTTCTATAACATATTGAAGTTGATATAAAGCCATGGCGGCATACCGACAGTACATTTGGAAGAATTCCGTAATCTTATATTTAGGTAGAAAGTCGATTTTCTTGAATATATGCATTAAGCAATCGATTTCGAAACGCTTCAAATAACTAGTGTAACATACCTAAGTTAATAAACCTTCTGAAGTTAACATAAAGCCATAACGGCATAACGGCAGTGCATTTAAAAGAATTCCGTAGGCTTATATTTAGGTCTAAAGTCGATTTTAGCAATTTCGATTAAGCAATCGATATCGAAATGCTTCAAATCATTAGTTTAACATATTTAAGTTAATTCTTCTTCTTCTTGCTTCTATAACATATTGAAGTTGATAAAAAGCCATGGCGGCATAACGACAGTACATTTGGAAGAATTCCGTAATCTTATATTTTGGTAGAAAGTCGATTTTCTTGTATATATGCATTAAGCAATCGATTTCGAAATGCTTCAAATAACTAGTGTAACATATCCAAGTTAATAAACCTTCTGAAGTTAACATAAAGCCATAACGGCATAACGGCAGTGCATTTAGAAGAATTCCGTAATCTTATATTTAGGTATAAAGTCGATTTTCTTGTATATACTCATTTAGCAATCGATATCGAAATGCTTCAAATAACTGGTTTAGCATATTTAAGTTATTTAACCTTCTTTATCTTAATGAAGTTTACATAAAGCCTTAACGGCATAACGGCGGTATATTTATATGAATTCCGTTATCTTATATTTAGGTATAAAGTCGATTTTGTTATACATACGCATTTAGCAATCGATATCGAAATGCTTCAAATAACTAGTGTAACATATATAAGTTAATAAACCTTCTGAAGTTAACATAAAGGCATAACGGCATAACGGCAGTGCATTTAGAAGAATTCCGTAATCTTATATTTAGGTATAAAGTCGATTTTCTTGTATATACTCATTTAGCAATCGATATCGAAATGCTTCAAATAACTGGTTTAGCATATTTAAGTTAATTAACCTTCTTTATCTTAATGAAGTTTACATAAAGCCTTAACGGCATAACGGCGGTATATTTATATGATTTTGTTGTATATACGCATTTAGCAATCGATATCGAAATGCTTCAAATCATTATTTTAACATATTTAAGTTAATTAACCTTCTTTATCTTACTGAAGTTTACATAACGCCAAAACGGTATAACGGCAGTGCATTTGAAGAATTTCGTGATCTTATATTCAGGTAAAAAGTCGATTTTCTTGTATATACACATTTAGCTAACGATATCGAAATGATTCATATCATTAGTTTAACATATTAAGTTAATAAACGCTTTTTAGCTTACTAAAGTCTTCATAAAGCCTTAACGGTATAACGGCAGTACAGTTAGAAGAATTCCGTAATGTTACAATTTATATTTAGGTATAAAGTGGATTTTCTTGTATTTACACATTTAGCAATCGATATCGAAATGCTTCAGATAACTGGTTTAGCATACTTAAGTTAATTAACCTTCTTTATCTTACTGAAGTTTACATAAAGCCATAACGGCATAACGGCAGTATATTTATATGAATTCCGTAATCTTATATTTAGGTATAAAGTCGATTTTGTTGTATATACGCATTTAGCAATCGATATCGAAATGCTTCAAATCATTAGTTTAACATATTTAAGTTAATTAACCTTCTTTAACGTATTGAAGTTGATATAAAGCCATGGCGGCATAACGGCAGTACATCTGGAAGATTTCCGTAGTCTTATATTTACGTAAAAAGTCGATTTTCTTGTATATACACATTTAGCGATCGATATCGAGATGCTTCAACTCATTAGTTTAACATATTTATTTTAATAAACCTCCTTTAACGATCTGAAGTTGGCATAAAGCTATGGCGGCATAACGGCAGTGCAAGTAGAAGAATTCCGTTATCTTATATTTAGGTATAAAGTCGATTTTCTTGACCAGTTATTCGAAGCATTTCGATATCGATTTCTTATGCATATATACCAGAAATCGACTTTATACCTAAATATAAGACTACGGAATTCTTCGAAATGTACTGTCGTTATGCCGCCATGGCTTTATATCAACTTCTATACGTTAAAGAAGGTTTATTAACTTAAATATGTTAAACTAATGATTTGAAGCATTTCGATATCGATTGCTAAATGTGTATGTGCAACAAAATCGACTCTATACCTAAATATAAGATAACGGAACTCATATAAATATACTGCCGTTATGGCTTTATGTAAACTTCAGTAAGATAAAGAAGGTTAATTAACTTAAATATGCTAAAACCAGTTATTTTAAGCATTTCGATATCGATTGCTAAATGTGTATATACAAGAAAATTGACTTTATACCTAAACATAAAATTATAACATTACGGAATTCTTCTAAATGCACTGCCTTTATACCGTTAAGGCTTATGTAGACTTCAGTAAGGTAAAAAGCGTTTATTTACTTAATATGTTAAACTAATGATATGAAAAATTTCGATATCGATAGCTAAAAGTGTATATACAAGAAAATCGACTTTATACCTAAATATAAGATTACGGAATTCTTCTACATGCACTGCCGTTATGCTGCCATGGCTATATATCACTTTCATTACGTTAAGGAAGGTCAACTAACTTAAATATGTTAAAACTAATGATTTGAAGATTTTCGGTATCGATTGCTTAATGTGTAAATACAAGAAAATCGACTTTATACCTAAATATAAGATAACGGAATTCTTCTAAATGCACTGTCGTTATGCCGCCATGGCTTTATATCACCTTCATTACGTTAAGGAAGGTTAACTAACTTAAATATGTTAAACTAATGATTTGAAAATTTTCGATATCGATTGCCAAATGTGTAAATACAACAAAATCGACTTTATACCTAAATATAAGATAACGGAATTCTTCTAAATGCACTGTCGTTATGCCGCCATGGCTTTATATCACCTTCATTACGTTAAGGAAGGTTAACTAACTTAAATATGTTAAACTAATGATTTGAAGATTTTCGATATCGATTGCTAAATGGTGTAAATACAAGAAAATCGACTATATACCTAAATATAAGATTACGAAACTCTTCTACCTGCACTGTCGTTATGCCGCCATGGCTTTATATCACCTTCATTAAGGAAGGTTAACTAACTTAAATATGTTAAACTAATGATTTGAAGATTTTCGGTATCGATTGCTAAATGTGTAAATACAAGAAAATCGACTATATACCTAAATATAAGATTACGAAACTCTTCTACCTGCACTGTCGTTATGCCGCCATGGCTTTATATCACCTTCATTACGTTAAGGAAGGTTAACTAACTTAAATATGTTAAACTAATGATTTGAAGATTTTCGATATCGATTGCTAAATGTGTAAATACAAGAAAATCGACTATATACTTAAATATAAGATTACGAAACTCTTCTACCTGCACTGTCGTTATGCCGCCGTGGCTTTATATCACCTTCATTACGTTAAAGAAGGTTAATTAACTTAAATATGTTAAACCAATGATTTGAAGCATTTCGATATCGATAGCTAAACTTGTGTATACAAGAAAATCGACTTTATATATAAATATAAGACTACGGAATTCTTCCAAATGTATTGTCGTAATCTCGCCATGGCTTTATGCCAACTTCCGTTCGTTAAAGAAGGTTTATTAACTTAAATATGTTAAACTAATGATTTGAAGCATTTCGATATCGATTGCTAAATGTGTATATACAAGAAAATCGACTTTATACCTAAATATAAGATAACTGAATTCTTCTAAATGCACTGCCGTTATGCCGTTAAGGCTTTATGTAGACTTCAGTCCGTTAAAGAAGGTTTATTAACTTAAATATGTTTAACTAACGATTTGAAGCATTTCGATATCGATTGCTAAATGTGTATGTACAACAAAATCGACTCTATACCTAAATATAAGATAACGGAAGTCATATAAATATACTGCCGTTATGGCTTTATGTAAACTTCAGTAAGATAAAGAAGGTTAATTAACTTAAATATGCTAATCCAGTTATTTTAAGCATTTCGATATCGATTGCTAAATGTGTATATACAAGAAAATTGACTTTATACCTAAACATAAAATTATAACATTACGGAATTCTTCTAAATGCACTGCCTTTATACCGTTAAGGCTTATGTAGACTTCAGTAAGGTAAAAAGCGTTTATTTACTTAATATGTTAAACTAATGATATGAAAAATTTCGATATCGATTTCTTAATGCATATTTACAAGAAAATTGACTTTATACCTAAATATAAATCTGCGGAATTCTTCCAAATGTACTGTCGTTACGCCGCTATGGTTTTATATCAACTTCAATACGTTAAAAAAGGTTAATTAACTTAAATATGTTAACCTAATGCTTTGAAGCATTTCGATATCGATTGCTAAATGCGTATATACAACAAAATCGACTTTATACCTAAATATAAGATAACGGAATTCTTCTAAATGCACTGTCGTTATGCCGCCATGGCTTTATATCACCTTCATTACGTTAAGGAAGGTTAACTAACTTAAATATGTGAAACTAATGATTTGAAGATTTTCGATATCGATTGCCAAATGTGTAAATACAACAAAATCGACTTTATACCTAAATATAAGATAACGGAATTCTTCTAAATGCACTGTCGTTATGCCGCCGTGGCTTTATATCACCTTCATTACGTTAAGGAAGGTTAACTAACTTAAATATGTTAAACTAATGATTTGAAGATTTTCGATATCGATTGCTAAATGTGTAAATACAAGAAAAATCGACTATATACCTAAATATAAGATTACGAAACTCTTCTACCTGCACTGTCGTTATGCCGCCATGGCTTTATATCACCTTCATTACGTTAAGGAAGGTTAACTAACTTAAATATGTTAAACTAATGATTTGAAGATTTTCGGTATCGATTGCTAAATGTGTAAATACAAGAAAATCGACTATATACCTAAATATAAGATTACGAAACTCTTCTACCTGCACTGTCGTTATGCCGCCATGGCTTTATATCACCTTCATTACGTTAAGGAAGGTTAACTTACTTAAATATGTTAAACTAATGATTTGAAGATTTTCGATATCGATTGCTAAATGTGTAAATACAAGAAAATCGACTATATACCTAAATATAAGATTACGAAACTCTTCTACCTGCACTGTCGTTATGCCGCCATGGCTTTATATCACCTTCATTACGTTAAGGAAGGTTAACTAACTTAAATATGTGAAACTAATGATTTGAAGATTTTCGATATCGATTGCCAAATGTGTAAATACCACAAAATCGACTTTATACCTAAATATAAGATAACTGAATTCTTCTAAATGCACTGCCGTTATTCCGTTAAGGCTTTATGTAGACTTCAGTGCGTTAAAGAAGGTTTATTAACTTAAATATGTTAAACTAATGATTTGAAGCATTTCGGTATCGATTGCTAAATGTGTATATTCAAGAAAATCGGCTTTATAATTAAATATAAGATAACGGAATTATTCTACATGCACTGCCCTTATGCCGCCATAGCTTTATGCCAACTTCAGTTCGTTAAAGAAGGTTTTATTAACTTAAATATGTTAAACTAATGAGGTGAAGCATCTCGATATCGATTGCTTAATATGTATATAAAACAAAATCGACTTTATACCTAAATATAAAGTTTACGGAATTCTTCCAAATGCACTGCCGTTACACCGTTATGGCTTTATGTAAACTTCAGTAAGATAAAGAAGGTTTGTTAACTGAAATATTTTAAACTAATGATTTGAAGCATTTCGATATCGATTGCTAAATGTGTATATACAACAAAATCGACTTTATACCTAAATATAAGATTACGGAATTCTTCTACATGCACTGCCGTTATGCCGCCATGGCTATATGCCAACTTCAGATCGTTAAAGAAGGTTTATTAACATAAATATGTTAAACGAATGATTTGAAGCATCTCGATATCGATAGCTAAATGTGTATATACATGAAAATCGACTTTATACCTAAATATAAGATTACGGAATTCTTCTACATGCACTGCCGTTATGCCGCCATGGCTATATGCCAACTTCAGATCGTTAAAGAAGGTTTATTAACATAAATATGTTAAACGAATGATTTGAAGCATCTCGATATCGATAGCTAAATGTGTATATACATGAAAATCGACTTTATACCTAAATATAAGATTACGGAATTCTTCTACATGCACTGCCGTTATGCCGCCATGGCTATATGCCAACTTCAGATCGTTAAAGAAGGTTTATTAACATAAATATGTTAAAACGAATGATTTGAAGCATCTCGATATCGATAGCTAAATGTGTATATACATGAAAATCGACTTTATACCTAAATATAAGATTACGGAATTCTTCTAAATGCACTGCCGTTATGCCGCCATGGCTATATGTCAACTTCAGATCGCTAAAGAAGGTTAACTAACTTAAATATGTTAAACTAATGATTTGAAGATTTTCGGTATCGATTGCTAAATGTGTAAATACAAGAAAATCGACTATATACCTAAATATAAGATTACGAAACTCTTCTACCTGCACTGTCGTTATGCCGCCATGGCTTTATATCACCTTCATTACGTTAAGGAAGGTTAACTTACTTAAATATGTTAAACTAATGATTTGAAGATTTTCGATATCGATTGCTAAATGCGTAAATACAAGAAAATCGACTATATACCTAAATATAAGATTACGAAACTCTTCTACCTGCACTGTCGTTATGCCGCCATGGCTTTATATCACCTTCATTACGTTCAGGAAGGTTAACTAACTTAAATATGTTAAACTAATGATTTGAAGATTTTCGATATCGATTGCTAAATGTATAAATACAAGAAAATCGACTATATACCTAAATATAAGATTACGAAACTCTTCTACCTGCACTGTCGTTATGCCGCCATGGCTTTATATCACCTTCATTACGTTAAGGAAGGTTAACTAACTTAAATATGTTAAACTAATGATTTGAAGATTTTCGGTATCGATTGCTAAATGTGTAAATACAAGAAAATCGACTATATACCTAAATATAAGATTACGAAACTCTTCTACCTGCACTGTCGTTATGCCGCCATGGCTTTATATCACCTTCATTACGTTAAGGAAGGTTAACTAACTTAAATATGTGAAACTAATGATTTGAAGATTTTCGATATCGATTGCCAAATGTGTAAATACAACAAAATCGACTTTATACCTAAATATAAGATAACTGAATTCTTCTAAATGCACTGCCGTTATGCCGTTAAGGCTTTATGTAGACTTCAGTGCGTTAAAGAAGGTTTATTAACTTAAATATGTTAAACTAATGATTTGAAGCATTTCGGTATCGATTGCTAAATGTGTATATTCAAGAAAATCGGCTTTATAATTAAATATAAGATAACGGAATTATTCTACATGCACTGCCCTTATGCCGCCATAGCTTTATGCCTACTTCAGTTCGTTAAAGAAGGTTTATTAACTTAAATATGTTAAACTAATGAGGTGAAGCATCTCGATATCGATTGCTTAATATGTATATAAAACAAAATCGACTTTATACCTAAATATAAGTTTACGGAATTCTTCCAAATGCACTGCCGTTACACCGTTATGGCTTTATGTAAACTTCAGTAAGATAAAGAAGGTTTGTTAACTGAAATATTTTAAACTAATGATTTGAAGCATTTCGATATCGATTGCTAAATGTGTATATACAACAAAATCGACTTTATACCTAAATATAAGATTACGGAATTCTTCTACATGCACTGCCGTTATGCCGCCATGGCTATATGCCAACTTCAGATCGTTAAAGAAGGTTTATTAACATAAATATGTTAAACGAATGATTTGAAGCATCTCGATATCGATAGCTAAATGTGTATATACATGAAAATCGACTTTATACCTAAATATAAGATTACGGAATTCTTCTACATGCACTGCCGTTATGCCGCCATGGCTATATGCCAACTTCAGATCGTTAAAGAAGGTTTATTAACATAAATATGTTAAACGAATGATTTGAAGCATCTCGATATCGATAGCTAAATGTGTATATACATGAAAATCGACTTTATACCTAAATATAAGATTACGGAATTCTTCTAAATGCACTGTCGTTATGCCGCCATGGCTATATGTCAACTTCAGATCGTTAAGGAAGGTTAACTTACTTAAATATGTTAAACTAATGATTTGAAGATTTTCGATATCGATTGCTAAATGTGTAAATACAAGAAAATCGACTATATACCTAAATATAAGATTACGAAACTCTTCTACCTGCACTGTCGTTATGCCGCGATGGCTTTATATCACCTTCATTACGTTCAGGAAGGTTAACTAACTTAAATATGTTAAACTAATGATTTGAAGATTTTCGATATCGATTGCTAAATGTATAAATACAAGAAAATCGACTATATACCTAAATATAAGATTACGAAACTCTTCTACCTGCACTGTCGTTTTGCCGCCATGGCTTTATATCACCTTAATTACGTTAAGGAAGGTAAACTAACTTAAATATGTTAAACTAATGATTTGAAGAATTTCGATATCGATTGCTAAATGTGTAAATACAAGAAAATCGACTATATACCTAAATATAAGATTACGAAACTCTTCTACCTGCACTGTCGTTATGCCGCCATGGCTTTATATCACCTTCATTACGTTAAAGAAGGTTAATTAACTTAAATATGTTAAACTAATGATTTGAAGCATTTTGATATCGATAGCTAAATGTGTGTATACAAGAAAATCGACTTTATACATAAATATAAGACTACGGAATTCTTCCAAATGTATTGTCGTTATGTCGCCATGGCTTTATGCCAACTTCCGTTCGTTAAAGAAGGCTTATTAACTTAAATATGTTAAAGTAATGATTTGAAGCATTTCGATATCGATTGCTAAATGTGTATATACAAGAAAATCGACTTTATACCTAAATATAAGATAACTGAATTCTTCTAAATGCACTGCCGTTATGCCGTTAAGGCTTTATGTAGACTTCAGTGCGTTAAAGAAGGTTTATTAACGTAAATATGTTAAACAAATGATTTGAAGCATTTCGGTATCGATTGCTAAATGTGTATATACAAGAAAATCGGCTTTATAATTAAATATAATATAACGGAATTATTCTACATGCACTGCCCTTATGCCGCCATAGCTTTATGCCAAATTCAGTTCGTTTAAGAAGGTTTTTTAACTTAAATATGTTAAACTAATGAGGCGAAGCATTTCGATATCGATTGCTAAATATGTATATACAAAAAAATCGACTTTATACCTAAATATAAGTTTACGGAATTCTTCCAAATGCACTGCCGTTATACCGTTATGGCTTTATGTAAACTTCAGTAAGATAAAGAAGGTTAGTTAACTGAAATATGTTAAACTAATGATTTGAAGCATTTCGATATCGATTGCTAAATGTGTATATACAACAAAATCGACTTTATACCTAAATATAAGATAACGGAATTCTTCTAAACGCACTGCCGTTATGCCGCCATGGCTTTATGTCAACTTCAATACGTTAAAGAAGGTTAATTAACTTAAATATGTTAAACTAATGATTTGAAGCATTTCGATATCGATTGCTAAATGTGTATATACAAGAAAGTCGAATTTATACCTAAACATAAGATTACGGAATTCTTCCAAATGTACGGTCGCTATGCCGCCATAGCTTTATATCAACTTCAATACGTTAAAGAAGGTTAATTAACTTAAATATGTTAAACTAATGATTTGAAGAATTTCGATATCGATTGCTAAATGTGTATGTACAACAAAATCGACTTTATACCTAAATATAAGATTACGGAATTCTTCTTAATGAACTGCCGTTATGCCGCCATAGCTTTATATCAACTTCAATACGTTAAAGAAGGTTAATTAACTTAAATGTGTTAAACTAATGATTTGAAGCATTTCGATATCGATTGCTATATGTATATATACAACAAAATCGATTTTATACCTAAATATAAGATAACGGAATTCTTCTAAATGCACTGCCGTTATGCCGCCATGGCTTTATGTCAACTTCAATACGTTAAAGAAGGTTAATTAACTTAAATATGTTAAACTAATGATTTGAAGCATTTCGACATCGATTGCTAAATGTGTACATACAAGAAAATTGACTTTATACCTAAATATAAGAATACGGAATTCTTCTAAATGCACTGCAGTTATACCGTTAAGGCTTTGTGTAAATTTCAGTACGTTAAAGAAGGTTAATTTACTTAAATATGCTAAACTAATGATTTGAAGCATTTCGATATCGATTGCTAAATGTGTATGTACAAGAAAATCGATTTTATACCTAAGTAAAAGATTACATAATTCACCCAAATATATTCTGCCCTTATGCCGTTATGGCTTTATGTAAACTTCAGTAAGATAAAAAAGGTTAATTAACTTTAATATGTTAAACTAATGATTTGAAGCATTTCGATATCGATTGCTAAATCTGTATATACAAGAAAATCGACTTTATCCTTAATTACACTGCAGTTATACCGTTAAGGCTTTACATAAATTTCAGTACGTTAAAGAAGTTTAATTTACTTAAATATGCTAAACTAATGATTTGAAGCATTTCGATATCGATTGCTAAATGTGTATGTACAAGAAAATCGATTTTATACCTAAGTAAAAGATTACAGAATTCACCCAAATATATACTGCCGTTATGCCGTTATGGCTTTATGTAAACTTCAGTAAGATAAAAAGGTTAATTAACTTAAATATGTAAAACTAATGATTTGAAGCATTTCGATATCGATTGCCAAATGTGTATATACAAGAAAATCGACTTTATACCTAAATATAAGATTACGGAATTCTTCTAAATGCACTGTCGTTATGCCGCCATGGCTTTGTATCACCTTCAATACGTTAAAGAAGGTTTATTAACTTAAATATGTTACACTAATAATTTGAAGCATTTTGATATCGATTGCTAAATGTGTATATACAAGAAAATCGAATTCATAGCTAAGATTACGTAGTTCTTCTTAATGCACTGCCGTTATGCCGCTAAGGCTTTTGTAGACTTCAGTAAGATAAAGAGCGTTAATTAACTTAAATACGAGGGCCGTCTGATAAATAACCGACCTCAACGTAAAGCTAGCGGTACCTCTGAAAAAAGTTTCTACTTCAAAGTGTGCATATCATAATTTCTACTCGCCAAAATTTCGGAAATTTATCTTGCGCAATTATCTGTTGACAGTCGTGTTTGTGAGTCTATTTCGGTGATTTCCCCAAAATGGAAAAGATTGAATATCGAGCTGTAATTAAATTTTTATTTTTGAATGGCAATACGCTTTCACAAATCAAATATGAGTTGGACTCTGTGTACGGTGACTCTGCACCATCGTTTATCACCATAAAATTTTGGGCAGATGAATTTAAACGTGGTCGCAGGAGCTTGGAAGATGATGAACGTCCTGGGCGTCCAAAAGCTATAACCACTAACGATAACATCGCTAAAGTTCATCAATTGGTATTAGACGACCGCCGGATTAAAGTTAAGGAAATAGCTGAGATTATGACGATGTCAAAAGAACGAGTTTGTCACATATTAAACCAAGATTTGGGCATGAGAAAGCTGTCCGCGCGTTGGGTGCCGCGGTTGCTTACGCTAGACCACAAACGTGCGCGCATGAACATTTCCAGCGCACTGTTGGCTCAGTTTAGAGGCAATACGACTAAGTTTTGGCGCCGATTGATAACTGTAGACGAAACTTGGATTCATCATTATACGCTCGAAACAAAAATCCAATCTAAGCAGTGGATTGAAAAGGGGGAACCGGCCCCAAAAAAACCTAAAGCTTTGTATTCGGCTGGGAAAGTGACGGCGAGTGTTTTTTGGGACAGCCATGGAATTATATTTATTGGCTATCTTGAAAAAGGAAAAACTATAACAGGAGCATACTACGCATCATTATTGGACAAGCTAAAGGAAGAAATTTCGAAAAATCATCCACATTTGCAAACAAAGAAAGTCTTGTTCCACCAAGACAAGGCACCATCTCACACCTCAACAGTCGCCATGACGAAAGTCCACGAATTGCGGTTCGAACTGCTTGACCATCCACCTTATTCACCGGATCTAGAACCAAGCGACTTTTTTTGTTTCCTCAAATTAAAACTGCGCTCGGCGGCCAGAGATTTTCGTCAAATGAGGAGGCAATCTCTTTCGTGAACTCGTATTTTGCAGACAAAGACGCCAAGTACTATTTGGAAGGGTTGCAGAGATGGGAGCATCGCTGGAAGAAGTGTGTGGAGTTACAAGGAGACTATGTAGAAAAATAAAAAAAACATTGTGAAAAAGTCGCGTGCATGATGGTTACGTCGGTTATTTATCAGACAGCCCTCGTTTGTTAAACTAATGATTTGAAGCATTTCGATATCGATTGCTAAATGTGTATGTACAACAAAATCGACTTTATACCTAAATATAAGATTACGGAATTCTTCCAAATGCACTGCCGTTATGGCTTTATATCAACTTCAATACGTTAAAGAAGGTTAATTAACTTAAATATGTAAAACTAATGATTTGAAGCATTTCGTTATCGATTACTAAATGTGTATATACAAGAAAACCGACTTTATACCTAAATATAAGACTACGGACTTCTTCTAAATGCACTGCCGTTATGCCGGCATGGCTTTATATCAACTTCAATAGCTTGGAAGATGATGAACGTCCTGGGCGTCCAAAAGCTGTAACCACTAACGATAACATCGCTAAAGTTCATCAATTGGTATTAGACGACCGCCGGATTAAAGTTAAGGAAATAGCTGAGATTATGAAGATGTCAAAAGAACGAGTTTGTCACATATTAAACCAAGATTTGGGCATGAGAAAGCTATGTATGTAAAACTAATGATTTGAAGCATTTCGTTATCGATTACTAAATGTGTATATACAAGAAAACCGACTTTATACCTAAATATAAGACTACGGACTTCTTCTAAATGCACTGCCGTTATGCCGGCATGGCTTTATATCAACTTCAATACGTTAAAGAAGGTTAATTAACTTAAGTATGTTAAACTAATGATTTGAAGCATTTCGATATCGCTTGCTAAATGTGTACATACAAGAAAATCAAATTTATACCTAAATATAAGATAACGGAATTCTTCTAAATGCACTGCCGTTATGCCGTTAAGGCTTTATGTAGACTTCAGTAAGACAGAGAGGGTTAATTAACTTGAATATGTTAAACTAATGATTTGAAGCATTTCGATATCGATTGCTAAATATCTAAATACAAGAAAATTGACTTTTCACCTAAATATAAGAATACGGAATTCTTCTAAATGCACTGCAGTTATACCGTTAAGGCTTTTTGTTAACTTCAGTGCGTTAAAGAAGCTTTATTGACTTTAATATATTAAACTAATGATTTGAAGCATTTCGATATCGATTGCTAAATAAGTATATACACGAAAATCTTCTTTATACCTAAATATAAGATTACGTAATTCTTCTAAATGCACTGCCGTTATGCCGTTAAGGCTTTTGTAGACTTCAGCAAAATAAAGATGTTTAATTAACTTAAATATAGTAAACTAATGATTTGAAGCATTACGATATCGATTGCTAAATGTGTATATACAACAAAATCGACTTTATACTTAAATATAAGATTACGGAATTCTTCTACATGCACTGCCGTTATGCCGCCATGGCTTTATGTTAACTTCAGTGCGTTAAAGAAGCTTTATTAACTTAAATATATTAAACTAATGATTTGAAGCATTTCGATATCGATTGCTAAATGAGTATATACAACAAATTCGACTTTATACCTAAATATAAGATTACGGAATTCTTCTACATGCACTGCAGTTATACCGTTAAGGCTTTATGAAGACATCAGTGCGTTTAAGAAGGTATATTAACTAAAATATGTTAAACTAATGACTTGAAGCATGTCGATACAAGAAAATCGACTTTATACATAAATATAAGATAACGTAATTCTTCTAAATACACTGCCGTTATGCCGTTATGGCTTTATATAAATTTCAGTACGTTAAAGAAGTTTAATTTACTTAAATATGCTAAACTAATGATTTGAAGCATTTCGATATTGATTGCTAAATATGTATGTACAAGAAAATCGATTTTATACCTAAATAAAAGATTACGGAATTCAGCCAAACATACTGCCGTTATGCCGTTATGGCTTTATGTAAACTTCAGTAAGATAGAGGGGGCTAATAAACCTAAATATGCTAAACCAGTTATATGAAGCATTTCGATATCGATTGCTTAATGTGTATATACAACAAAATCGACTTTATACCTAAATATAAGATTACGGAATTCTTCTAAATGCACTGCCGTTATGTCGCCATGGCTTTATGCCAACTTCCGTTCGTTAAAGAAGGTTTATTAACGTAAATATGTTAAAGTAATGATTTGAAGCATTTCGATATCGCTTGCTAAATGTGTATATACAAGAAAATCGAATTTATACTTAAACATAAGATTACGGAATTCTTCCAAATGTACTGTCGTTATGCCGCCATGGCTTTATATCAACTTCAATACGTTAAAGGAGGTTAATTAACTTAAATATGTTAAACTAATGACTTGAAGCATTTCGATATCGATTGCTTAATGCGTATATTTATACAACAAAATCGACTTTATACCTAAATATAAGATTGCGGAATTCTTCTAAATGAACTGCCGTTATGCCGCCGTGGCTTTATATCAACTTCAATACGTTAAAAAAGGTTAATTAACTTAAATATGTTAAACTAATGATTTAAAGCATTTCGATATCGATTGCTATATGTATATATACAACAAAATCGACTTTATACCTAAATATAAGATAACGGAATTCTTCTAAATGCACTGCCGTTATGCCGCCATGGCTTTATATCAACTTCAATACGTTAAAGAAGGTTAATTAACTTAAATATGTTAAACGAATGATTTGAAGCATTTCGGTATCGATTGCTAAATGTGTAAATACAAGAAAATCGACTTTATACCTTAGTATAAGCTAACGGAGTTCTTCTAAAAAGCTTTATTAACTTAAATATGTTAAACTAATGATTTAAAGCATTTCGATATCGATTGCAAAATGAGTGTATACAAGAAAATCGACTTTATACCTAAATATAAGATTACGGAATTCTTCCAAGTGCACTGCCGTTATACCGTTATGGCTTTATGTAAACTTCAGTTAGATTAAGAAGGTTAATTATCTGAAATATGTTAAACTAATGACTTGAAGCATTTCGTTATAGATTGCTAAAAGTGTATATACAAGAAAATCGACTTTATAAATAAGTATAAAATTACGGAATTCTTCTAAATGCACTGCCGTTATGCCGCCATGGCTTTATATTAACTTCAACACGTTAAAGAAGGTTAATTAACTTAAATATGTTAAACTAATGATTTGAAGCATTTCGATATCGATTGCTATATGTATATATACAAGAAAATCGACTTTATACCTAAATATAAGATAACGGAATTCTTCTAAATGCACTGTCGTTATGCCGTTAAGTTTTTATGTAGACTTCAGTAAGATAGAGAGGGTTAATTAACTTAAATATGTTAAACTAATAATTGGAAGCATTTCAAAATCGATTGCTAAATAAATATAAATTTCAGTACGTTAAAGAAGTTTAATTTACTTAAATATGCTAAACTAATGATTTGAAGCATTTCGATATCGATTGCTAAATGTGTATGTACAAGAAAATCGATTTTATACCTAAGTAAAAGATTACATAATTCACCCAAATATATACTGCCGTTATGCCGTTATGGCTTTTGTAGACTTCAGTGAGATAAAGAGGATTAATTAATTTAAAATATGTTAAACTAATGATTTGAAGCATTTCGATATCGATTGCTGAATTTGTATATACAAGAAAATCGACTTTATACCTAAATATAAGACTACGGAATTCTTCCAAATGTGCTGTCGTTATGCCGCCATGGCTTTATATCAACTTCAATACGTTAAAGAAGGTTAATTAACTTAAATATGTTAAACTAATGATTTTAAGCATTTCGATATCGATTGCTAAATGCGTATATACAACAAAAACAACTTTATACCTAAATATAAGACTACGGAATTCTTCTAAATGCTTTGTCGTTATGCCGTTAAGGCGTTTGTGGACTTCAGTAAGATAAAGAGGGTTGATTAACTTAAATATGTTAAACTAATGATTTGAAGCATTTCGATATCGCTTGCTAAATGTGTACATACAAGAAAATCAAATTTATACCTAAATATAAGATAACGGAATTCTTCTAAATGCACTGCCGTTATCCCGTTTAGGCTTTATGTAGACTTCAGTAAGATAGAGAGGGTTAATTAACTTGAATATGTTAAACCAGTTATTTGAAGCATCTCGATATCGATTGCTAAATATGTAAATACAAGAAAATCGACTTTATACCTAAATATAAGAATACGGAATTCTTCTAAATGCACTGCAGTTATACCGTTAAGGCTTTATGAAGACGTCAGTGCGTTAAAGAAGGTTTATTAACTTAAATATGTTAAACTAATGACTTGAAGCATTTCGTTATCGATTGCTAAATATGTAAATACAAGAAAATCGACTTTATACCTAAATATAAAATTACGGAATTCTTCTAAATGCACTGCCGTTATGCCGCCATGGCTTTATATTAACTTCAATACGTTAAAGAAGGTTAATTAACTAAAATATGTTAAACTAATGATTTGAAGCTTTTCGATATCGATTGCTATATGTATATATTCAAGAAAATCGACTTTATACCTAAATATAAGATAACGGAATTCTTCTAAATGCACTGTCGTTATGCCGTTAAGGCTTTATGTAGACTTCAGTAAGATAGAGAGGGTTAATTAACTTAAATATGTTAAACTAATAATTGGAAGCATTTCAAAATCGATTGCTAAATAAATATAAATTTAGGTACGTTAAAGAAGTTTAATTTACTTAAATATGCTAAACTAATGATTTGAAGCATTTCGATATCGATTGCTTAAGGTGTATGTACAAGAAAATCGATTTTGTACCCAAATATAAAACTTCGGAATTCTTCCAAATGTACTAACGTTATGCCGCCATGGCTTTATATCACCTTCAATACGTTAAAGAAGGTTAATTAGTTTAAATATGTTAAACTAATGGTTTGAAGCATTTCGATATCGATTGCTTAATGTGTAAATAAAAGAAAATCGACTTTATACCGAAAAATAAAATTATAACTTTACGGAATTATTCTAAATGCTCTGGCGTTATACCGTTAAGGCTTTATGTAGACTTCAGTAAGCTAAAAAGCGTCTATTATCTTAATATGTTAAACTAATGATTTGAAGCATTTCGATATCGATTGCTGAATTTGTATATACAAGAAAATCGACTTTATACCTAAATATAAGACTAGGGAATTCTTCCAAATGTACTAACGTTATGCCGCCATGGCTTTATATCAACTTCAATACGTTAAAGAAGCTTAATTAACTTAAATATGTTAAACTAATGACTTGAAGCATTTCGATATCGCTTGCTAAATGTGTACATACAAGAAAATCAAATTTATACCTAAATATAAGATAACGGAATTCTTCTAAATGCACTGCCGTTATGCCGCTAAGGCTTTATGTAGACTTCAGTAAGACAGAGAGGGTTAAGTAACTTGAATATGTTAAACTAATGATTTGAAGCATTTCGATATCGATTGCTAAATATGTAAATACAAGAAAATTGACTTTATACCTAAATATAAGAATACGGAATTCTTCTAAATGCACTGCAGTTATACCGTTAAGGCTTTTTGTTAACTTCAGTGCGTTAAAGAAGCTTTATTGACTTTAATATATTAAACTAATGATTTGAAGCATTTCGATATCGATTGCTAAATGAGTATATACACGAAAATCTTTTTTATACCTAAATATAAGATTACGGAATTCTTCTAAATGCACTGCCGTTATGCCGTTAAGGCTTTTGTAGACTTCAGCAAAATAAAGATGTTTAATTAACTTAAATATAGTAAACTAATGATTTGAAGCATTACGATATCGATTGCTAAATGTGTATATACAACAAAATCGACTTTATACTTAAATATAAGATTACGGAATTCTTCTACATGCACTGCCGTTATGCCGCCATGGCTTTATGTTAACTTCAGTGCGTTGAAGAAGCTTTATTAACTTAAATATATTAAACTAATGATTTGAAGCATTTCGATATCGATTGCTAAATGAGTATATACAATAAAACCGACTTTATACCTAAATATAAGATTACGGAATTCTTCTACATGCACTGCAGTTATACCGTTAAGGCTTTATGAAGACTTCAGTGCGATTAAGAAGGTATATTAACTTAAATATGTTAAACTAATGAATTGAAGCATGTCGATACAAGAAAATCGACTTTATACATAAATATAAGATAACGTAATTCTTCTAAATGCACTGCCGTTATACCGCCATGGCTTTATATCACCTTCATTACGTTAAAGAAGGTTAATTATTCTAAATATGTTAAACTAATGATTTGAAGAATTTCGATATCGATTGCTAAATGTGTATGTACAAGAAAATCGATTTTATATCTAAAAATAAGATTAGGGTAATTCTTCTAAATGCACTGCCGTTATGCCGTTAAGGCTTTTGTAGACTTCAGTAAGAAAAGAGGGGGGTTTAATTAACTCAAATATTTTAAACTAATGATTTGAAGCATTTCGATATCGATTGCTAAATGTGAAATATACAAAAAGAATTGACTTTATCCCTTAAATATAAAAATTACGGAATTCTTCAAACATGCACTGCCGTTATGCCGCCTGGCTTTATGTTAACTTCAGTGCGTTAAAGAAGCTTTATTGACTTTAATATATTAAACTAATGATTTGAAGCATTTCGATATCGCTTGCTAAATGTGTATATAAAACGAAAATCTTTTTTATACCTTTGTTACGAATTTTTTAAACCGGAGGTTCTTTTTTTAAAAAGCTTTTAATTAACTTAAATATTTTAAACTAATGATTTAAGCATTTCGATATCGATTGCTAAATGTGTATATACAAGAAAATCGACTTTATCCCTTAAATATAAGATTAGGGAAAGTTCTTCAAACATGCAGTGCCGTTATGCCGTCATGGCTTTTTGTTAACTTCAGTGCTTTAAAAAAGAAGCTTTATTGACTTTAATATATTAAACTAATGATTTGAAGCATTTCGATATCGATTGCTAAATGAGTATATACAATAAAATCGACTTTATACCTAAATATAAGATTAGGGTAATTCTTCAAACATGCACTGCCGTTATGCCGTTAAGGCTTTTGTAGACTTCGGGCGAAAAAAAGATGTTAATTTTAACTTAAATATTTTAAACTAATAAATTTGAAGCTTTGTTCGATTGCAAAGGAAAAAAATCGACTTTATACTTAAATATAAGAAAAGGGTAATTTTTCCCTAAATGTACTGCCGTTATGCCGCCATGGCTTTATATAAACCTTAAATTACGTTAAAGAAGGTTAATTAACTTAAATATTTTAAACTAATGATTTGAAGCATTTCGATATCGATTGCTAAATGTGTATGTACAACAAAATCGATTTTATATCTAAATACAAGATTACGGATTTCTTCTAAATGCACTGCCGTTATGCCGTCATGGCTTTTGTTAACTTCAGTAAAATAAAGATGTTTAATTAACTCAAATATAGTAAACTAATGATTTGAAGCATTTCGATATCGATTGCTAAATGTGTATATACAACAGAATCGACTTTGCACTTAAATATAAGATTACGGAATTCTTCTACATGCACTGCCGTTATGCCGCCGTGGCTTTATGTTAACTTCAGTACGTTAAAGAAGCTTTATTAACTTAAATATATCAAACTAATGATTTGAAGCATTTCGATATCGCTTGCTAAATGTGTATATACAAGAAAATCGACTTTATACCTTTGTATAAGCTAACGGAGTTCTTCTAAAAAGCTTTATTAACTTAAATATGTTAAACTAATGATTTAGCGTATTTCGATATCGATTGCAAAATGAGTATATACAAGAAAATCGACTTTATACCTAAATATAAGATAACGGAGTTCTTCTAAATGCAGTGCAGTTATACCGTTAAGGCTTTTTGTTAACTTCAGTGCGTTAAAAAAGCTTTATTGACTTTAATATATTAAACTAATGATTTGAAGCATTTCGATATCGATTGCTAAATGAGTATATACACGAAAATCGACTTTATACCTAAATATAAGATTACGTAATTCTTCTAAATGCACTGCCGTTATGCCGTTAAGGCTTTTGTAGACTTCAGCAAAATAAAGATGTTTAAATAACTTAAATATAGTAAACTAATGATTTGAAGCATTACGATATCGATTGCTAAATGTGTATATACAACAAAATCGACTTTATACTTAAATATAAGACTACGGAATTCTTCCAAATGTACTAACGTTATGCCGCCATGGCTTTATATCAACTTCAATACGTTAAAGAAGGTTAATTAACTTAAATATAGTAAACTAATGATTTGAAGCATTACGATATCGATTGCTAAATGTGTATATACAACAAAATCGACTTTATACCTAAATACAAGATTACGGATTTCTTCTAAATGCACTGCCGTTATGCCGCCATGGCTTTATGTTAACTTCAGTGCGTTAAAGAAGCTTTATTAACTTAAATATATTAAACTAATGATTTGAAGCATTTCGATATCGATTGCTAAATGAGTATTCACAATAAAACCGACTTTATACCTAAATATAAGATTACGGAATTCTTCTACATGCACTGCAGTTATACCGTTAAGGCTTTATGAAGACTTCAGTGCGTTTAAGAAGGTATATTAACTTAAATATGTTAAACTAATGATTTGAAGCATGTCGATACAAGAAAATCGACTTTATACATAAATATAAGATAACGTAATTCTTCTAAATGCACTGCCGTTATACCGCCATGGCTTTATATCACCTTCATTACGTTAAAGAAGGTTAATTATTTTAAATATGTTAAACTAATGATTTGAAGAATTTCGATATCGATTGCTAAATGTGTATGTACAAGAAAATCGATTTTATATCTAAAAATAAGATTACGTAATTCTTCTAAATGCACTGCCGTTATGCCGTTAAGGCTTTTATAGACTTCAGTAAAATAAAGATGTTTAATTAACTCAAATATAGTAAACTAATGATTTGAAGCATTTCGATATCGATTGCTAAATGTGTATATACAACAGAATCGACTTTGCACTTAAATATAAGATTACGGAATTCTTCTACATGCAATGCCGTTATGCCGCCGTGGCTTTATGTTAACTTCAGTGCGTTAAAGAAGCTTTATTAACTTAAATATATCAAACTAATGATTTGAAGCATTTTGATATCGGATGCTAAATTTGTATATACAGCAAAATCGACTTTATACTTGAATATAAGATTAAGGAATTCTTCTAAATGCACTGCAGTTATACCGTTAAGGCTTTATGTGAACTTCAGTAAGATAAAGAAGGTTAATTAACCTAAATATGCTAAACCAGTTATTTGAAGCATTTCGGTATCGATTGCTAAATGCGTATATACAACAAAATCGAATTTATACCTAAATATAAGATTACGGAATGCTTCTAAATGCACTGTCGTTAGGCCGCCATGACTTTATATCATCTTCATTACGTTAAAGAAGGTTAATTATTTTAAATATGTTAAACTAATGATTTGAAGAATTTCGATATCGATTGTTAAATGCGTACATACAACAAATTCGGCTTTATATCTAAATATAAGATTACGGAATACTTCGAAATACACTGCCGTTATGTCGCCATGGCTTTATGCCAACTTCCGTTCGTTAAAGAAGGTTTATTAACTTAAATATGTTAAAGTAATGATTTGAAGCATTTCGATATTGATTGCTAAATGTGTATGTACAAGAAAATCGATTTTATACCTAAATAAAAGATTACGGAATTCAGCCAAACATACTGCCGTTATGCCGTTATGGCTTTATGTAAACTTCAGTAAGATAGAGGGGGCTAATTAACCTAAATATGCTAAACCAGTTATATGAAGCATTTCGATATCGATTGCTTAATGTGTATATACAACAAAATCGAATTTATACCTAAATATAAGATTACGGAATTCTTCTAAATGCACTGCCGTTATGTCGCCATGGCTTTATGCCAACTTCCGTTCGTTAAAGAAGGTTTATTAACTTAAATATGTTAAAGTAATGATTTGAAGCAATTCGATATCGATTGCTAAATATGTATATACAAGAAAATCGACTTTATACCTAAATATAAGATAACTGAATTCTTCTAAATGCACTGCCGTTATGCCGTTATGGCTTTATGTTAACTTCAGTTCGTTAAAGAATGTTTATTAACTTAAATATGTTAAACTAATGATTTGAAGCATTTCGATATCGCTTGCTAAATGTGTATATACAAGAAAATCGACTTTATACCTTTGTATAAGCTAACGGAGTTCTTCTAAAAAGCTTTATTAACTTAAATATGTTAAACTAATGATTTAACGCATTTCGATATCGATTGCAAAATGAGTATATACAAGAAAATCGACTTTATACCTAAATATAAGATAACAGAGTTCTTCTAAATGCAGTGCAGTTATACCGTTAAGGCTTTATGTAGACTTCAGTGCGTTAAAGAAGGTTTATTAACTTAAATATGTTAAACCAGTTATCTGAAGCATTTCGATATCGATTGCGAAATATATATATACAAGAAAATCGACTTTATACCTAAATATAAGATTAGGGAATTCTTCCAAATGTACTGTCGTTAAGCCGCCATGGCTTTGTAACAACTTCAATACGTTAAAGAAGGTTAATTATTTTAAATATGTTAAACTTATGGTTTGAAGCATTTCGATATCGACTGCTTAATGCATATATACCAGAAAATCGACTTTATACCTAAATATGAGACTACGGAATTCTTCCAAATGTACTGCCGTTATGTCGCCATGGCTATATGCCAACTTCAGATCGTTAAAGAAGGTTTATTAACTTAAATATGTTAAACTTATGAGATGAAGCATTTCGATATCGATTGCTAAATGTGTATATACAACAAAATCGACTTTTTACCTTAGTAGAAGATTACGGAATTCATCCAAATGCACTGCCGTTATACCGTTATGGCTTTATGTAAACTTCAGTAAGATAAAGAAGGTTAATTAACTTAAATATGTAAAACTAATGATTTGAAGCATTTCGTTATCGATTACTAAATGTGTATATACAAGAAAACCGACTTTATACCTAAATATAAGACCACGAACTTCTTCTAAATGCACTGCCGTTATGCCGGCATGGCTTTATATCAACTTCAATACGTTAAAGAAGGTTAATTAACTTAAGTATGTTAAACTAATGATTTGAAGAATTTCGATATCGCTTGCTAAATGTGTACATACAAGAAAATCAAATTTATACCTAAATATAAAATAGCGGAATTCTTCTAAATGCACTGCCGTTATGCCCTTAAGGCTTTATGTAGACTTCAGTAAGACAGAGAGGGTTAATTAACTTGAATATCGATTTCGATATCGATTGCTAAGTATGTAAATACAAGAAAATTGACTTTATACCTAAATATAAGAATACGGAATTCTTCTAAATGCACTGCAGTTATACCGTTAAGGCTTTTTGTTAACTTTAGTGCGTTAAAGAAGCTTTATTGACTTTAATATATTAAACTAATGATTTGAAGCATTTCGATATCGATTGCTAAATGAGTATATACACGAAAATCGACTTTATACCTAAATATAAGATTACGTAATTCTTCTAAATGCACTGCCGTTATGCCGTTAAGGCTTTTGTAGACTTCAGCAAAATAAAGATGTTTAATTAACTTAAATATAGTAAACTAATGATTTGTAGCATTACAATATCGATTGCTAAATGTGTATATACAACACAATCGACTTTATACTTAAATATAAGATTACGGAATTCTTCTACATGCACTGCCGTTATGCCGCCATGGCTTTATGTTAACTTCAGTGCGTTAAAGAAGCTTTATTAACTTAAATATATTAAACTAATGATTTGAAGCATTTCGATATCGATTGCTAAATGAGTATATACAATAAAACCGACTTTATACCTAAATATAAGATTACGGAATTCTTCTACATGCACTGCAGTTATAACTTTAAGGCTTTATGTGAACTTCAGTAAGATAAAGAAGGTTAATTAACCTAAATATGCTAAACCAGTTATTTGAAGCATTTCGGTATCGATTGCTAAATGCGTATATACAACAAAATCGAATTTATACCTAAATATAAGATTACGGAATTCTTCTAAATGCACTGTCGTTAGGCCGCCATGACTTTATATCATCTTCATTACGTTAAAGAAGGTTAATTATTTCAAATATGTTAAACTAATGATTTGAAGAATTTCGATATCGATTGCTAAATGCGTACATACAACAAATTCGGCTCTATATCTAAATATAAGATTACGGAATACTTCGAAATACACTGCCGTTATGCCGTTATGGCTTTATATAAATTTCAGTACGTTAAAGAAGTTTAATTTACTTAAATATGCTAAACTAATGATTTGAAGCATTTCGATATTGATTGCTAAATGTGTATGTACAAGAAAATCGATTTTATACCTAAATAAAAGATTACGGAATACAGCCAAACATACTGCCGTTATGCCGTTATGGCTTTATGCAAAATTCAGTAAGATAGAGGGGGCTAATTAACCTAAATATGCTAAACCAGTTATATGAGGCATTTCGATATCGATTGCTTAATGTGTATATACAACAAAATCGACTTTATACCTAAATATAAGATTACGGAATTCTTCTAAATGCACTGCAGTTATTTCGTTAAGGCTTTATGAAGACTTCAGTGCGTTAAAGAAAGTTTATTAACTTAAATATGTTAAACTAATGATTTGAAGCATTTCGATATCGCTTGCTAAATGTGTATATACAAGAAAATCGACTTTATACCTTTGTATAAGCTAACGGAGTTCTTCTAAAAAGCTTTATTAACTTAAATATGTTAAACTAATGATTTAACGCATTTCGAAATCGATTGCAAAATGAGTATATACAAGAAAATCGACTTTATACCTAAATATAAGATAACGGAGTTCTTCTAAATGCAGTGCAGTTATACCGTTAAGGCTTTATGTAGACTTCAGTGCGTTAAAGAAGGTTTATTAACTTAAATATGTTAAACCAGTTATCTGAAGCATTTCGATATCGATTGCGAAATATATATATACAAGAAAATCGACTTTATACCTAAATATAAGATTAGGGAATTCTTCCAAATGTACTGTCGTTAAGCCGCCATGGCTTTGTAAAAACTTCAATACGTTAAAGAAGGTTAATTATTTTAAATATGTTAAACTTATGGTTTGAAGCATTTCGATATCGACTGCTTAATGCATATATACCAGAAAATCGACTTTATACCTAAATATGAGACTACGGAATTCTTCCAAATGTACTGTCGTTATGTCGCCATGGCTATATGCCAACTTCAGATCGTTAAAGAAGGTTTATTAACTTAAATTTGTTAAACTTATGAGATGAAGCATTTCGATATCGATTGCTAAATGTGTATATACAACAAAATCGACTTTTTACCTTAATAGAAGATTACGGAATTCATCCAAATGCACTGCCGTTATACCGTTATGGCTTTATGTAAACTTCAGTAAGATAAAGAAGGTTAATTAACTTAAATATGTAAAACTAATGATTTGAAGCATTTCGTTATCGATTACTAAATGTGTATATAGAAGAAAACCGACTTTATACCTAAATATAAGACCACGAACTTCTTCTAAATGCACTGCCGTTATGCCGGCATGGCTTTATATCAACTTCAATACGTTAAAGAAGGTTAATTAACTTAAGTATGTTAAACTAATGATTTGAAGAATTTCGATATCGCTTGCTAAATGTGTACATACAAGAAAATCAAATTTATACCTAAATATAAAATAGCGGAATTCTTCTAAATGCACTGCCGTTATGCCCTTAAGGCTTTATGTAGACTTCAGTAAGACAGAGAGGGTTAATTAACTTGAATATCGATTTCGATATCGATTGCTAAGTATGTAAATACAAGAAAATTGACTTTATACCTAAATATAAGAATACGGAATTCTTCTAAATGCACTGCAGTTATACCGTTAAGGCTTTTTGTTAACTTCAGTGCGTTAAAGAAGCTTTATTGACTTTAATATATTAAACTAATGATTTGAAGCATTTCGATATCGATTGCTAAATGAGTATATACAAGAAAATCGATTTTATATCTAAATATAAGATTACGTAATTCTTCTAAATGCACTGCCGTTATGCCGTTAAGGCTTTTGCAGACTTCAGTAAAATAAAGATGTTTAATTAACTCAAATATAGTAAACTAATTATTTGAAGCATTTCGATATCGATTGCTAAATGTGTATATACAACAGAATCGACTTTGCACTTAAATATAACATTACGGAATTCTTCTACATGCACTGCCGTTATGCCGCCGTGGCTTTATGTTAACTTCAGTGCGTTAAAGAAGCTTTATTAACTTAAATATATCAAACTATTGATTTGAAGCATTTCGATATCGGATGCTAAATTTGTATATACAGCAAAATCGACTTTATACTTAAATATAAGATTAAGGAATTCTTCTAAATGCACTGCAGTTATACCGTTAAGGCTTTATGTGAACTTCAGTAAGATAAAGAAGGTTAATTAACCTAAATATGCTAAACCAGTTATTTGAAGCATTTCGGTATCGATTGCTAAATGCGTATATACAACAAAATCGAATTTATACCTAAATATAATATTACGGAATTCTTCTAAATGCACTGTCGTTAGGCCGCCATGACTTTATATCATCTTCATTACGTTAAAGAAGGTTAATTATTTTAAATATGTTAAACTAATGATTTGAAGCATTTCGTTATCGATTGCTAAATATGTAAATACAAGAAAATCGACTTTATACCTAAATATAAAATTACGGAATTCTTCTAAATGCACTGCCGTTATGCCGCCATGGCTTTATATTAACTTCAATACGTTAAAGAAGTTTAATTTACTTAAATATGTTAAACTAATGATTTGAAGCATTTCGATATCGATTGCTATATGTATATATACAAGAAAATCGACTTTATACCTAAATATAAGATAACGGAATTCTTCTAAATGCACTGTCGTTATGCCATAAAGGCTTTATGTAGACTTCAGTAAGATAGAGAGGGTTAATTAACTTAAATATGTTAAACTAATAATTGGAAGCATTTCAAAATCGATTGCTAAATAAATATAAATTTCGGTACGTTAAAGAAGTTTAATTTACTTAAATATGCTAAACTAATGATTTGAAGCATTTCGATATCGATTGCTTAAGGTGTTTGTACAAGAAAATCGATTTTATACCCAAATATAAGACTACGGACTTCTTCCAAATGTACTAACGTTATGCCGCCATGGCTTTATATCACATTCAATACGTTAAAGAAGGTTAATTACTTTAAATATGTTAAACTAATGGTTTGAAGCATTTCGATATCGATTGCTTAATGTGTAAAAAAAAGAAAATCGACTTTATACCTAAAAATAAAATTATAACTTTACGGAATTATTCTAAATGCACTGGCGTCATACCGTTAAGGCTTTATGTAGACTGCAGTAAGCTAAAAAGCGTTTATTATCTTAATATGTTAAACTAATGATTTGAAGCATTTCGATATCTATAGCTAAATGCGTATATACAAGAAAATCGTCTTTATACCTAAATATGAGATTACGGAATTCTTCTACATGCACTGCCGTTATGCCGCCATGGCTATATGCCAACTTCAGATCGTTAAAGACGGTTTATTAACTTAAATATGTTAAACTTATGAGATGAAGCATTTCGATATCGATTGCATAATGCGCATATACAACAAAAACGGCTTTTTACCTTAATATAATATTACGGAATTCATCCAAATACACTGCCGTTATACCGTTATGGCTTTATGTAAACTTCAGTAATATAAAGAAGGTTAATTAACTTAAATATGTAAAACTAATGATTTGAAGCATTTCGTTATTGATTGCTAAATGTGTATATACAAGAAAACCGACTTTATACCTAAATATGAGATTACGGACTTCTTCTAAATGCACTACCGTTATGTCGCCATGGCTTTATATCAACTTCAATACGTTAAAGAAGGTTAATTAACTTAAATATGTTAAACTAATGATTTGAAGCATTTCGATATCGCTTGCTAAATGTGTACATACAAGAAAATCAAATTTATACCTATATATAAGATTACGGAATTCATCCAAATGCACTGCCGTTATACCGTTATGGCTTTATGTAAACTTCAGTAAGATAAAGAAGGTTAATTAACCTAAATATGCTAAACCAGTTATTTAAAGCATTTCGATTTCGATTGCTAAATGCGTTTATACAACAAAATCGAATTTATACCTAAATATAAGATTACGGAATTCTTCTAAATGCACTGTCGTTAGGCCGCCATGGCTTTATATCACCTTCATTACGTTAAAGAAGGTTCATTATTTTAAATATGTTAAACTAATGGTTTGACGCATTTCGATATCGATTGCTAAATGCGTATATACAACAAATTCGGCTTTATATCTAAATATAAGATTGCGGAATTCTTCGAAATACACTGCCGGTATGCCGTTATGGCTTTATATAAATTTCAGTAGGTTAAAGAAGGTTAATTAACTTAAATATGTTAAACTAATGATTTGAAGATTTTCGATATCGATTGCTAAATGTGTAAATGCAAGAAAATCGACTATATACCTAAATATAAAATTATAACATTACGGAATTCTTCTAAATGCACTGCCGTTATACCGCTAAGGCTTTATGTAGACTTCAGTAAGCTAAAAAATATTTATTAACTTAATAAGTTAAACTAATGATTTGAAGCACTTCGATATCGATTGCTTAATGCATATATACAAGAAAATCGACTTTATACCTAAATATAAGCTAACGGAATTCTTCTACATGCACTGCCGTTATGCCGCCATGGCTTTATGCACACTTCAGTTCGCTAAAGAAGGTTTATTAACTTAAATATGTTAAACTAATGAGTTGAAGCATCTGGATATCGATTGCGAAATATATATTTACAAGAAAATCGACTTTATACCTAAATATAAGATTACGGAATTCTTCCAAATGCACTGCCGTTATACCGTTATGGCTTTATGTAAACTTCAGTAAGATAAATAAGGTTAATTAACTTAAATATGATAAACTAATGATTTGAAGCATTTCGTTATCGATTGCTAAATGTGTATATACAACAAATTCGGCTTTATACCTAAATATAAGATTACGGAATTCTTCTACATGCACTGCCGTTATGCCGTCATGGCTATATGCAAACTTCAGATCGTTAAAGAAGGTTTATTAACTTAAATATGTTAAACTAATGAGTTGAACCATCTCGATATCTATTGCTAAATGTGTATATACAACAAAATCGACTTTATTCCTAGATATAAGATTACGGAATTCTTCCAAATGCACTGCCGTTATACCGTTATGGCTTTATGTAAACTTCTGTAAGAAAAAGAAGGATAGTTAACTTAAATATGTTAAACTAATGATTTGAAGCATATCGATATCGATTGCTAAATGTGTATATATTTACTTTCTACATAAATATAAGATTACGGAATTCTTCCAAATGCACTGCCGTTATGGCTTTATGTAAACTTCAGTAAGATAAAGAAGGTTAATTAACTTAAATATGCTAAACTAGTTATTTGAAGCATTTCGATGTCGATTGCAAAATGTGTATATACAAGAAAATCGTGTTTATACCTAAATATAAGATTACGGAATTCTTCCACATGTTCTGTCGTTATGGCTTTATATCAACTTCAATACGTTAAAGAAGGTTAGTTAACTTAAATAATTTAAACTAATGATTTGAAGCATTTCGATATCGCTTGCTAAATGTGTATTTACAAGAAAATCGAATTTATACCTAAACATAAGATTACGGAATTCTTCCAAATGTACTGTCGTTATGGCTTTATATCAACTTCAATACGTTAAGGAAGGTTCATTAACTTAAATATGTTAAACTAATGATTTGAAGCATTTCGATATCGCTTGCTAAATGAGTATATACAAGAAAGTCGAATTTATACCTAAATATAAGATAACGGAGTTCTTCTAAATGCAGTGCAGTTATACCGTTAAGGCTTTATGTAGACTTCAGTGCGTTAAAGAAGGTTTATTAACTTAAATATGTTAAACTAATGATTTGAAGCATTTCGATATCGATTGCTAATTGTGTATATACAAGAAAATCGACTTTATACCTAAATACAAGATTAGGGAATTCTTCCAAATGTACTGTCGTTAAGCCGCCATGGCTTTGTATCAACTTCAATACGTTAAAGAAGGTTAGTTATTTTATATATGTTAAACTTATGGTTTGAAGCATTTCGATATCGACTGCTAAATGTGTAAATACAAGAAAATCAACTTTGTACCTAAATATAAAATTATAACATTACGGAAATCTTCTAAATGCACTGCCATTATACCGTTAAGGCTTTATGTAGACTTCAGTAATCTAAAAAATGTTTATTAACTAAAAAATGTTAAACTAATGATTTGAAGCATTTCGATATCGCTTGCTAAATGTGTATATAAAAGAAAATGGAATTTATACCTAAACATAAGATTACGGAATTCTTCCAAATGTACAGTCGTTATGCCTCCATGGCTTTATATCAACTTCAATACGTTAAAGAAGGTTAATTAACCTAAATATGTTAAACTAATGATTTTAAGCATTTCGATATCGATTGCTAAATGCGTATATACAACAAAATCGACTTTATGCCTAAATATAAGATTAGGGAATTCTTCTAAATGCACTGTCGTTATGCCGCCCTGGCTAAATGTGTATAGACAAGAAAACCGACTTTATACCTAAATATAAGACTACGGACTTCTTCTAAATGCACTGCCATTATGCCGCCATGGCTTTATATCAACTTCAATACGTTAAAGAAGGTTAATTAACTTAAATATGTTAAACTAATGATTTGAAGCATTTCGATATCGCTTGCTCAATGTGTACATACCAAAAAATCAAATTTATACCTAAATATAAGATAACGGAATTCTCCTAAATGCACCGCCGTTATGCCGTTAAGGCTTTATGTAGACTTCATTAAGACAGAGAGGGTTAATTAACTTGAATATGTTAAACTAATGATTTGAAGCATTTCGATATCGATTGCTAAATATGTAAATACAAGAAAATCGACTTTATACCTAAATATAAGAATACGGAATTCTTCTAAATGCACTGCAGTTATACCGTTAAGGCTTTATGAAGACGTCAGTGCGTTAAAGAAGGTTTATTAACTTAAATATGTTAAACTAATGATTTGAAGCATTTCGATATCGATTGCTGAATTTGTATATACAAGAAAATCGACTTTATACCTAAATATAAGACTACGGAATTCTTCCAAATGTGTTGTCGTTATGCCGCCATGGCTTTATATCAACTTCAATACGTTAAAGAAGGTTAATTAACTTAAATATGTTAAACTAATGATTTTAAGCATTTCGATATCGATTGCTAAATGCGTATATACAACAAAATCAACTTTATACCTAAATATAAGATTAGGGAATTCTTCTAAATGCACTGTCGTTATGCCGCCCTGGCTTTATATCACCTTCATTACGTTAAAGAAGGTTAATTAACTTAAATATGTTAAACTAATGATTTGAAGATTTTCGATATCGATTGCTAAATGTGTAAATATAAGAAAATCGACTATATACCTAAATATAAGATTACGAAATTCTTCTACATGCACTGTCGTTATGCAGCCATGGCTTTATATCACCTTCATTACGTTAAAGAAGGTTAATTAACTTAAATATGTTAAACTAATGATTTGAAGCATTTCGATATCGATTGCTAAATGTGTATGTACAACAAAATCGTTTTTATACCTAAATATGTCAACTTCAGTTCGCTAAAGGAGGTTTATTAACTTAAATATGTTAAACCAGTTATCTGAAGCATTTCGATATCGATTGCGAAATATATATATACAAGAAAATCGACTTTATACCTAAATATAAGATTACGGAATTCTTCCACATGTACTGCCGTTATGCCGCCATGGCTTTATATCGCCTTCAATACGTTAAAGAAGGTTAATTATTTTAAATATGTTAAACTAATGGTTTGAAGCATTTCGATATCGATTGCTAAATGTGTATATACAAGAAAATCGACTTTATACCTAAATATAAGACTACGGAATTCTTCTAAATGCACTGCAGTTATACCGTTAAGGCTTTATGAAGACGTCAGTGCGTTAAAGAAGGTTTATTAACTTAAATATGTTAAACTAATGACTTGAAGCATGTCGTTATCGATTGCTAAATATGTAAATACAAGAAAATCGACTTTATACCTAAATATAAAATTACGGAATTCTTCTAAATGCACTGCCGTTATGCCGCCATGGCTTTATATTAACTTCAATACGTTAAAGAAGGTTAATTAACTAAAATATGTTAAACTAATGATTTGAAGCATTTCGATATCGATTGCTATATGTATATATTCAAAAAAATCGACTTTATACCTAAATATAAGATAACGGAATTCTTCTAAATGCACTGTCGTTATGCCGTTAAGGCTTTATGTAGACTTCAGTAAGATAGAGAGGGTTAATTAACTTAAATATGTTAAACTAATAATTGGAAGCATTTCAAAATCGATTGCTAAATAAATATAAATTTAGGTACGTTAAAGAAGTTTAATTTACTTAAATATGCTAAACTAATGATTTGAAGCATTTCGATATCGATTGCTTAAGGTGTATGTACAAGAAAATCGATTTTGTACCCAAATATAAAACTTCGGAATTCTTCCAAATGTACTAACGTTATGCCGCCATGGCTTTATATCACCTTCAATACGTTAAAGAAGGTTAATTAGTTTAAATATGTTAAACTAATGGTTTGAAGCATTTCGATATCGATTGCTTAATGTGTAAATAAAAGAAAATCGACTTTATACCGAAAAATAAAATTATAACTTTACGGAATTATTCTAAATGCTCTGGCGTTATACCGTTAAGGCTTTATGTAGACTTCAGTAAGCTAAAAAGCGTCTATTATCTTAATATGTTAAACTAATGATTTGAAGCTTTTCGATATCGATTGCTGAATTTGTATATTCAAGAAAATCGACTTTATACCTAAATATAAGACTACGGAATTCTTCCAAATGTACTAACGTTATGCCGCCATGGCTTTATATCAACTTCAATACGTTAAAGAAGCTTAATTAACTTAAATATGTTAAACTAATGATTTGAAGCATTTCGATATCGCTTGCTAAATGTGTACATACAAGAAAATCAAATTTATACCTAAATATAAGATAACGGAATTCTTCTAAATGCACTGCCGTTATGCCGCTAAGGCTTTATGTAGACTTCAGTAAGACAGAGAGGGTTAATTAACTTGAATATGTTAAACTAATGATTTGAAGCATTTTGATATCGATTGCTAAATATGTAAATACAAGAAAATTGACTTTATACCTAAATATAAGAATACGGAATTCTTCTAAATGCACTGCAGTTATACCGTTAAGGCTTTTTGTTAACTTCAGTGCGTTAAAGAAGCTTTATTGACTTTAATATATTAAACTAATGATTTGAAGCATTTCGATATCGATTGCTAAATGAGTATATACACGAAAATCTTTTTTATACCTAAATATAAGATTACGGAATTCTTCTAAATGCACTGCCGTTATGCCGTTAAGGCTTTTGTAGACTTCAGCAAAATAAAGATGTTTAATTAACTTAAATATAGTAAACTAATGATTTGAAGCATTACGATATCGATTGCTAAATGTGTATATACAACAAAATCGACTTTATACTTAAATATAAGATTACGGAATTCTTCTACATGCACTGCCGTTATGCCGCCATGGCTTTATGTTAACTTCAGTGCGTTGAAGAAGCTTTATTAACTTAAATATATTAAACTAATGATTTGAAGCATTTCGATATCGATTGCTAAATGAGTATATACAATAAAACCGACTTTATACCTAAATATAAGATTACGGAATTCTTCTACATGCACTGCAGTTATACCGTTAAGGCTTTATGAAGACTTCAGTGCGATTAAGAAGGTATATTAACTTAAATATGTTAAACTAATGAATTGAAGCATGTCGATACAAGAAAATCGACTTTATACATAAATATAAGATAACGTAATTCTTCTAAATGCACTGCCGTTATACCGCCATGGCTTTATATCACCTTCATTACGTTAAAGAAGGTTAATTATTCTAAATATGTTAAACTAATGATTTGAAGAATTTCGATATCGATTGCTAAATGTGTATGTACAAGAAAATCGATTTTATATCTAAAAATAAGATTACGTAATTCTTCTAAATGCACTGCCGTTATGCCGTTAAGGCTTTTGTAGACTTCAGTAAAATAAAGATGTTTAATTAACTCAAATATAGTAAACTAATGATTTGAAGCATTTCGATATCGATTGCTAAATGTGTATATACAACAGAATCGACTTTGCACTTAAATATAAGATTACGGAATTCTTCTACATGCACTGCCGTTATACCGCCGTGGCTTTATGTTAACTTCAGAACGTTAAAGAAGCTTTATTAACTTAAATATATCAAACTAATGATTTGAAGCATTTCGATATCGCTTGCTAAATGTGTATATACAAGAAAATCGACTTTATACCTTTGTATAAGCTAACGGAGTTCTTCTAAAAAGCTTTATTAACTTAAATATGTTAAACTAATGATTTAACG
This sequence comes from Bactrocera correcta, assembly GCA_027475135.1. Taxonomy (NCBI): domain Eukaryota; kingdom Metazoa; phylum Arthropoda; class Insecta; order Diptera; family Tephritidae; genus Bactrocera; species Bactrocera correcta. Next base: position 3,665 of record JAPZAG010000406.1, on the reverse strand, counting down.
CATTTCGATATCGATTGCAAAATGAGTATATACAAGAAAATCGACTTTATACCTAAATATAAGATAACGGAGTTCTTCTAAATGCAGTGCAGTTATACCGTTAAGGCTTTTTGTTAACTTCAGTGCGTTAAAGAAGCTTTATTGACTTTAATATATTAAACTAATGATTTGAAGCATTTCGATATCGATTGCTAAATGAGTATATACACGAAAATCGACTTTATACCTAAATATAAGATTACGTAATTCTTCTAAATGCACTGCCGTTATGCCGTTAAGGCTTTTGTAGACTTCAGCAAAATAAAGATGTTTAAATAACTTAAATATAGTAAACTAATGATTTGAAGCATTACGATATCGATTGCTAAATGTGCATATACAACAAAATCGACTTTATACTTAAATATAAGACTACGGAATTCTTCCAAATGTACTAACGTTATGCCGCCATGGCTTTATATCAACTTCAATACGTTAAAGAAGGTTAATTAACTTAAATATAGTAAACTAATGATTTGAAGCATTACGATATCGATTGCTAAATGTGTATATACAACAAAATCGACTTTATACCTAAATACAAGATTACGGATTTCTTCTAAATGCACTGCCGTTATGCCGCCATGGCTTTATGTTAACTTCAGTGCGTTAAAGAAGCTTTATTAACTTAAATATATTAAACTAATGATTTGAAGCATTTCGATATCGATTGCTAAATGAGTATTCACAATAAAACCGACTTTATACCTAAATATAAGATTACGGAATTCTTCTACATGCACTGCAGTTATACCGTTAAGGCTTTATGAAGACTTCAGTGCGTTTAAGAAGGTAAATTAACTTAAATATGTTAAACTAATGATTTGAAGCATGTCGATACAAGAAAATCGACTTTATACATAAATATAAGATAACGTAATTCTTCTAAATGCACTGCCGTTATACCGCCATGGCTTTATATCACCTTCATTACGTTAAAGAAGGTTAATTATTTTAAATATGTTAAACTAATGATTTGAAGAATTTCGATATCGATTGCTAAATGTGTATGTACAAGAAAATCGATTTTATATCTAAAAATAAGATTACGTAATTCTTCTAAATGCACTGCCGTTATGCCGTTAAGGCTTTTATAGACTTCAGTAAAATAAAGATGTTTAATTAACTCAAATATAGTAAACTAATGATTTGAAGCATTTCGATATCGATTGCTAAATGTGTATATACAACAGAATCGACTTTGCACTTAAATATAAGATTACGGAATTCTTCTACATGCAATGCCGTTATGCCGCCGTGGCTTTATGTTAACTTCAGTGCGTTAAAGAAGCTTTATTAACTTAAATATATCAAACTAATGATTTGAAGCATTTCGATATCGGATGCTAAATTTGTATATACAGCAAAATCGACTTTATACTTAAATATAAGATTAAGGAATTCTTCTAAATGCACTGCAGTTATACCGTTAAGGGTTTATGTGAACTTCAGTAAGATAAAGAAGGTTAATTAACCTAAATATGCTAAACCAGTTATTTGAAGCATTTCGGTATCGATTGCTAAATCCGTATATACAACAAAATCGAATTTATACCTAAATATAAGATTACGGAATTCTTCTAAATGCACTGTCGTTAGGCCGCCATGACTTTATATCATCTTCATTACGTTAAAGAAGGTTAATTATTTTAAATATGTTAAACTAATGATTTGAAGAATTTCGATATCGATTGTTAAATGCGTACATACAACAAATTCGGCTTTATATCTAAATATAAGATTACGGAATACTTCGAAATACACTGCCGTTATGCCGTTATGGCTTTATATAAATTTCAGTACGTTAAAGAAGTTTAATTTACTTAAATATGCTAAACTAATGATTTGAAGCATTTCGATATTGATTGCTAAATGTGTATATACAAGAAAATCGAATTTATACTTAACCATAAGATTACGGAATTCTTCCAAATGTACTGTCGTTATGCCGTTATGGCTTTATTTAAATTTCAGTACGTTAAAGAAGTTTAATTTACTTAAATATGCTAAATTAATGATTTGAAGCATTTCGATATTGATTGCTAAATTTGTATGTACAAGAAAATCGATTTTATACCTAAATATAAGATTACGGAATTCTTCTAAATGCACTGCCGTTATGTCGCCATGGCTTTATGCCAACTTCCGTTCGTTAAAGAAGGTTTATTAACTTAAATATGTTAAAGTAATGATTTGAAGCATTTCGATATTGATTGCTAAATGTGTATGTACAAGAAAATCGATTTTATACCTAAATAAAAGATTACGGAATTCAGCCAAACATACTGCCGTTATGCCGTTATGGCTTTATGTAAACTTCAGTAAGATAGAGGGGGCTAATTAACCTAAATATGCTAAACCAGTTATATGAAGCATTTCGATATCGATTGCTTAATGTGTATATACAAAAAAATCGAATTTATACCTAAATATAAGATTACGGAATTCTTCTAAATGCACTGCCGTTATGTCGCCATGGCTTTATGCCAACTTCCGTTCGTTAAAGAATGTTTATTAACTTAAATATGTTAAACTAATGATTTGAAGCATTTCGATATCGCTTGCTAAATGTGTATATACAAGAAAATCGACTTTATACCTTTGTATAAGCTAACGGAGTTCTTCTAAAAAGCTTTATTAACTTAAATATGTTAAACTAATGATTTAACGCATTTCGATATCGATTGCAAAATGAGTATATACAAGAAAATCGACTTTATACCTAAATATAAGATAACAGAGTTCTTCTAAATGCAGTGCAGTTATACCGTTAAGGCTTTATGTAGACTTCAGTGCGTTAAAGAAGGTTTATTAACTTAAATATGTTAAACCAGTTATCTGAAGCATTTCGATATCGATTGCGAAATATATATATACAAGAAAATCGACTTTATACCTAAATATAAGATTAGGGAATTCTTCCAAATGTACTGTCGTTAAGCCGCCATGGCTTTGTAACAACTTCAATACGTTAAAGAAGGTTAATTATTTTAAATATGTTAAACTTATGGTTTGAAGCATTTCGATATCGACTGCTTAATGCATATATACCAGAAAATCGACTTTATACCTAAATATGAGACTACGGAATTCTTCCAAATGTACTGCCGTTATGTCGCCATGGCTATATGCCAACTTCAGATCGTTAAAGAAGGTTTATTAACTTAAATATGTTAAACTTATGAGATGAAGCATTTCGATATCGATTGCTAAATGTGTATATACAACAAAATCGACTTTTTACCTTAATAGAAGATTACGGAATTCATCCAAATGCACTGCCGTTATACCGTTATGGCTTTATGTAAACTTCAGTAAGATAAAGAAGGTTAATTAACTTAAATATGTAAAACTAATGATTTGAAGCATTTCGTTATCGATTACTAAATGTGTATATACAAGAAAACCGACTTTATACCTAAATATAAGACCACGAACTTCTTCTAAATGCACTGCCGTTATGCCGGCATGGCTTTATATCAACTTCAATACGTTAAAGAAGGTTAATTAACTTAAGTATGTTAAACTAATGGTTTGAAGAATTTCGATATCGCTTGCTAAATGTGTACATACAAGAAAATCAAATTTATACCTAAATATAAAATAGCGGAATTCTTCTAAATGCA